>JARWKJ010000013.1:24362673-24527673 GCA_029959095.1 Rhinichthys osculus | reverse complement strand
GTTTTTTTTTGCTTTTTTGTTTTACTTTGTTCTTTTTTTTTTTTTTTTTTTTTTTTTTTTTGATGTTCACTTTTGTTTTTGCTTTGTTTGTTTTTGTTCTTTTGTTTTACTTTTTTGTTTTGCGTTTGTTTGTTTAGTTTGTATTTTTTTATTTATTTTTTTATTTTGGTTATACCTTTTCAGCACTTTATTGAACCAATTGCCCAATAATTTAGCTGTATAAATTATGTTGGCAAACATTAAGTCTCAAAAGATGTATGTTTTCTTTCCTTTCTTTCTTTCAGCTAGTCATTATTTAGGTAATACAATTCTAAGGCTATATTGCTCCTTTTTTATTGATATTTTAAGCTAAACAACTTCCCTCCATATCCGAAAACAAAAACGTGTCCTGTGGTAACAGGATAAATAGGTAAATAGTGGTCAAACTTTTTTTCTTGTAGTTAAAGTTTAAGTTTAAAACTATACATTTAGTTATATGTAAAATCATGTAGGTAATTTACAAAACCAGCTTTTACGCAATCAACCATTGAAGGAGCTCGAAAGAGAAAATGAAGCATGACTATCTATAGGTCATTGTCTGAGTCAGCTGGGGAGCTCTGGGTTTAAGAATGAAGGTTCTGGTTTTCTGAACAAATACAATATGCTGGATACACACACTGAGGGCACAGGACTCAGGATGTGGCTATGTTGTGTCTAGCTGACAAACAGCTAGAGAACGTGTGATTCTTGGTCACCAGACTGAACGAGATATGCTCGACATCATGTTCTATTCATTGTTTCTCAGTTCCACTGTCAAGTCGTATTATTTAGTTATGAAATGTTTTGCACATATGTCTCTCTTCATTTAGACTGATATACTGTGAAGTTTGTCTAACAGCTGTGATGTTTATCTTTGTGTTTATTTGAATATCAGAGACAACATAGACATTTTAAAACGTTTTTATTCAAATACTAAAGAACTGCATTTGTTTTGTATGTTTTATTATTGTTTTGTTCGAAACCCTAGTTGGTTGAAAGATTTAATTGAATACAAGGTACGTTTTCTTTGCTTCGCTAATCTCAAACATCTTTGTTGTGCACAACCACCACTACTTTTTTAAAGAACATGAATTTGAATAGTGTTTTGATAGTTGATAGTTTTGATTTAATCATCCCAAAAGTGTAATACTTTTTTTGTTATTCCATTATCGCCTATGACATTATTACCTATGCTGACCTAGGCTGAAGAACAGGATCGTGGGGGGATAAAATCACTAGGTTAGGAAAAACACAAAGAGGCCTCTGGATATACTTGTAATGAGGTGCAGACTACAAAATGCCTGCATTTTATGAAACTATTGGAGAACAAAAACAATGAACTTTTACTTGTTTGTATATCTCCTTGCCTGTATGCTATGTAATGTTTTTACACATATGGGATTTTTGTTTTTGTAAACATACAGTTGAATTATATGTGAATGAGACTTGACTCTGTCAAGTATGTCAACAATCAACAAACAAAAAATCTACCTGTGAATAAAATAAATACTACCAAAAATGTAGACATTATGTTCTTTCTTTCTTTCTTTCTTTCTTTCTTTCTTTCTTTCTTTCTTTCTTTCTTTCTTTCTTTCTTTCTTTCTTTCTTTCCATCTATCCATCTATATATATATATATATATATGTCTGTGTCTGAATATCCATCTGTCTGTCTGTCTGTCTGAATATCTATCTGTCTGTCTATTGGTCGATATTTCTGTAGGCCTGCTCTTCAAACAATATTTTAACAATGGCTTTAACATTAGATTTGATTTAACACAATTTGATACTGAAATTAAATGAAAAAATGTATTGTAGAAACAGTTCCCTTTTGTTTAATCTTTTTATTATTTAGTGTTTTGTTTTACTTTTTTTGTTCACTTTTGTTTTTGCTTTTTTTGTTCTTTTGTTTTACTTTTTTTGTTTAGTTTTTTCTTTGCTTTTTGCAGTGTTTATTGTTTTTTCTTTTTTTGTGTGTTACTTTTCTTAGTTTTTTTTTTATTATTATTTTTTTATAGTGTTTTTTGTTGTTGTTGCCATTTTTATTCTTAAATATTTTGGTTTCTTTACTTTAATCAATGAATAGTATAAATGCATCTGGGTAATGGAAATCTCTCATTGCTAAGTCCAGTATTGCATGTGTCCAAAAGGAGGCGCTGTAAGATTTATCCGTTCTGTCTTTGCAGCCAACCACCATTTACAAAGAATTCGAGAGCCTTTTGTTTTGATCCTTAAATTTTAAGGATTTATTTAATTCAATCAAAAGTAAATGAATAAATATTTTAATAAACAAATGACTATAAATGGAGCAAAACGTGTATATTAGACTGGATATGTTCACTCTACTGGAAATTTTGCATATACTGTATATTGCAATGGATATTTTCCATGTCCCACGTAACCTGTCATTTTGGTGTGGAGATTAGGGCGTGGTCTGACGTGCACGATGAAGGCGTGGCCTGGTGATGTCATACTCCAGGAGCGAGTCGCTCTTCAGGACAGATGATTGTGTGTGTGAGCGCAGTCACTCACTCTCACCGTTCAGCTGATTAAACATGTAACGTGCTGCGCCGAACACGAGATGTTTTACTTCATATTTGTATTATTTTCCCGTCAAAAGAGCGCCCGTTTGGATCATTTCAGCTTTATAATGGCAGAATAGACACCGGGAGGGACGCTCTGTGTGTGTGTCTGTCTGCTGCATAAGCCGATAAAGAAAAGGAAAATCAGCTATATTTATCCTCTGTGTCCTGACCGGGAACATGTCTTCGGGACAGGATGAGAGCTCAGTGCGCGTGGCTGTCAGGTATAATTCTATACATTCATATAGATATGATATAGTCTTCAGAAGAGCCTATAAAGTCTCACTGATGCTCCATATGGGCCCGCCTCTTATGTACCTGCTACAATGTCACACCGTCATCAGGGCTTTATGTTCCGCTCGAGCTCATTGTGTTTACGTAAACGCCTAATGTTTAATAAATATACGATTATATGCTTGCATTATCCATTTTTTTTTATGTTTGCCCTGTTTTTTAATTCTGAGGTCAGACTCAAGGCCTTATTGTGTTGCTAAACATGTATCCTTGATGTAGAATAGAAAGTGTTAATCAAGATAATGTTAATTAGCTACTGTTTTACAGTAATGCAAGATTATATGATTACATTGAGATTTTTAGATATAGATTTTCTTTTATTATACCGCATGTTCTTTTCTGTTGATTGGCTGAAAACTACTACTGTATATTTTATGTTACAGTGTGGCTGTAAGGCCTCATTGTGTTGTATATACATATACAACACAATATATGGCATTTTATTACTAGATTGTTATTGAACAGGATCAGATCATTATAGACATATTTTAGGTTGTATTTTAAACATACACAAAGACGCTCAAATGCTTTATTGTTATCCAATATATTTATTTGTTTCTTGTGCACCAATTGGACATGTTGTGTAAGATGACATGCATGCATGCATACATTTTATTTAAATTATTTTACTTTCATTTTTATGGTGTAGTTGTGGCATTATTTACATGGACTCCTACTCGTTTAGATATGTAATTTCAACATTATATGCAGGTATATTTTCTGTAATTTCTTTTCTGTGTGTTCATTTCTAAGTTTCTTGACGAAAGCCAGAAAAGTGTATTACTGTATCTTATGTTACTGTAAAGTTGTAAGGCCTTATTGTGGTTATATTGAACTTTTAATGTTTTATAGATAGTTTTTATGCAAATCTAATATTTTGTCTTGGTAAATTATTCTATTGGGGTCTGTTGAGTTGAAGTGGTGATCTAGATGACAGGATAACAATTCCCAATGGACAAAATCAAGTCCCGCCCTAAATTTACGTCACAATAGGGAAGAAAAGACTATCACAACGTCTGTTTCATGTCGATTTAAAAGGGATAGTTTACCCAAAAATGTCAATTCTAGTATCATTATATCAAACTTGTAAAAAAAAAAAAAAAAAAAATTACTAAAAGATTTTAAATAATTTGTTTGACCATACAGTGAAAGTTGAATGTGGTTTTGGACCCCATTGACTTTCATTGTATATGGACACAAACCGTTTTTTGTGTGTTTGGCATGCAGTGTTATTAAAGTATTATTGATTTACTATTATAAAATGTAATCATATTTTGAATTTAATTTTTATATTTTCTCAATTATTCTCAATTTAATCTTAGTTTTAAGTATTAGTAGTTTTATGTGCTTTTCCCATATTTTTTTTACTAGTTTTCTTTTCTTTAATATTCCTGTTTTGCTTTAATTTATTTTATTTTATTTTATATAAATTTTAGTTTTACTCATTTTAGTTCTTCAGTTACTTACCAAAGTCTAATACTGAATTTTAATTTTATTTCAGCTTTATGTCAGTTAAAGGAGATATTTTTAATATATATATATATATATATATATATATATTCAGTTAACAGTAACAACACTTTCTACAGAAGAAAGAAAGTCATGCAGATATTCTGGAAAACTAAAGAGTGGCATGGGACACACAAATCAGATCTGAACAGTTGTGATACACAGACAGTCAATAATTTAGATCAGATTCCAGTCGGATGCACAAATAATCGGATTTGGGCTGACAGTGTGAACATCATAAATGATGACAGAATGGGTGAACTATCCCTTTAAGTAGTCTAAGTTAAAGTCTATGTGTGATGATGATATCTTGGAAATGATATAATCTTCCCTAAACACATCCTTTTGTGCACCAAATTGAAAGGACACACAGAATGCTTCTTTTTGTGTTCGGAAAAGGCTCTGGTGAAAAACAAAGGCCATCTATAGACTCAGGTTACATTGTACATGCCTCAGGAGCTCTGGTTACTGGAGCTGACAGACTTTGACCTGCAGCTCAGTTTGCTCAACATTTGGACTTAGGCCTAATGTCATTCACTCCACCATTTTTGCACATTCCTATGAAGACATCGTTTTGGCTATGAAAGCCTGTCAGACTGAGAAAGTTCAAACAGGTGCTGGATGCATTGTGACCACATGGAAATGAGTTTATTTAGCACTTGGACAATCTGAAAATGTGCATATTTACAAGAAATGTACATGTACTAGGCGTTTAAGCGATCCAATCCATTCCAGATCACATGAGTATGTTAATCTGTCAGACTTAGTTTAAGCAAGCAGGTCACATGAAGACATGGTTTTTTGGAAATGTACCATGGTCATGTACCTTGGCTGATGTATTGCAAAGCATGTCGTCTTGTATTTGTGTTTAATCACAACGGCTTTCCTTCAGTTTCATTCAGATATCAGAGATTAACATGTTAGCATTTAGCTAACTTTACCTTGGTAACTTGTTCCGCGACATTGTTTTCCAACGAATCCACATTTGCAGGATTTTATGTGTGTTCCATCGGGTACTCAAAAGTTCTACACACACTTGCAGTCTTCACGCCTACTTGAACACTTGGGCCAAATACTGGAAATACGTCATATAAGTAGACAAGTGGTCAAGTGCAAAGACTGCAAGTGTGGGTATTTGGACAAGGCAAAGTATAGTTTAGCTAACGTTTACTCTTTTAGCTAACTAAGCTAATTTAATAGATGTGTTGCTAATGTTATAGCTCATTGAGCTAATTTAGTATAGGTTAAACAAATGTTGTAGTTCAGATAATGTTTAGTGTTTTAACTAATTTAGCTAATCTAGTCGCAGTTTTGTTAATGCAATAGTTTAGCTCATGTTTTTTTAGTCATTTAGCTAATGTATTTGAAACGGTTTGCTAATGATAAGTATTTAAGATAATTTAGCAAATTTACTAGACACTGTTATTTAATGTTAGGCTATAGTTTATTGTGCAGTAGTTTAGTCATGTGTCATTTAGCTAATTTAGTAGAAGTAGCTAATACTATAGATTAGCTAATTAGCACCCCTTGTGGTAATGCTGAGAATGCAACACGCTCATGTTGAGTTATAAATTACCTTGCACATTTTAAATCGCAATGATGTGTGGAAACATATTTAGAAGCGTTCATTTGAGTATGTTTCAGGCCTTAAGAAGTTACTTAAAAACTCAATGCAAAAGCCCAAAGGTTCAGTCCGAAGATGTCACAATGTTTGTTCAAGCTTGTGCTATACCTCAGAATCGCTTTGTGGAATGTCTTTAGACTGTGTATCCGTATAGATTTTCTCTCCACAGGGAATGACATCAGTGTGTTGGTGCCTGGCTCAGCATCATAAAGACAGTAGCAGTCTTTATGTCCTTTTAAAATGAAGTAACAGTCAAAGGCTCTTAGATTTAGACCTTCAATCTGAAACATTAATGAAAGACAATCCATCATTCTTCTTTGTTTGTGTTGCTAAAGTCATGGCAACTGTTTAATTAGCATTAGGTCGCTGACAGTATCTGTTGTTTGTAAAACCACGTCTGATGAGGCCCAAAGGCGTGTGTTTTTACTGGCTCGAAAGAGACGAGATTCAGTAACATTTCTGTATTTTTTAGTTGTTGGGACAGTATCCAGTCTCTACCTGTTACACTGTTGCCTTCTAAAGCACTTCATTCATCTTGCCTTCAAAGACTCTTGGATTCATTCATCTGTTGTTCTGCTAATTTGACTTTAAATAGATTTGCGATGCTCGGATGCTGCTCTTTGGGAACATCTTTAATCAGACACAGCTGGTGTATGTTCAATTTCGAGTTGAAGGCTATTCAAACCAGAACCTATTAATGGCCCAAGCCTGGCCATTGGAAAAACTCAGTTAGCTGTTTGTGTACTTGTCAGGTCAGTGCACTTTCCATTTACTTACTAAATGGCACATCAGTGTTTTTCAGAGTTTTGCGAATGACATGTGTGGAACAGGAAGCACGTTCAGAAAGCCTAAAAACTAAGAATAAAGTTATAACATTACGACATTTAAAGTTGTATTTAGAATGAAGCCAGAAAATTAGGAGATTAAAGACTTTTTATAGTGTTAATAAAGCACTTAAAAAAAAAACCCCATCCTAATATTATGAGAAAATGTATGATTTACACTATTGGAATAGAATTGGATCTGAGTCCTACAATGACACCATGCTCAAAAAGCTTTACATGTGATGTTATGACTTGCATTTGACAGCATGTTTCTAATGACTTTACATGTGTAGTTGCTGAGCAGTTCTCTGATAGCCTGCAAGAATCCACCACTGGTATATTCAATACCACCGGTCACAGCATTAATATTTGAAGCCGCTGGTCTTAACAATAGGGTACTTTATCAAATTACTCTCTGAGTCTGTCGCATTGGTCTGAGGTTTATGTTGCGGATCAATGTATCACTGTTTGGTTATGGCATATATGTAGTTTATCACTTATTAGACTTATCAGTCTCTGTGGCAAAGATCTCTTATTGAGAAGCTGAATCAAAATCTTAGATGTACACCCTTTCCTTTGGTTAAAATGTCACCATAGTTATGAGATGTAAAACAGCCTGGTTAGCTGACTGCTGCGCAAGGTCGTAAGTGGGTCAATAAGCAGTAAAGCAGTATTGTTAAAATATTATGTATGTGTACTGTATATAACAGCATTAAGGCCCTGATATACTTTAAAGGTGCTCTATGTAACTTTTCTACTAAAATGAATCCTTTTTTTATTGCCTGTGTGTGAAGGGGTTGTAATCACACATTAAAATGATCCACTTGTCGAGTTTTGCTATTACCTCTGAAGGCCAGTATTCCTATTTCTATGTGAAGTCTCCGGGTCGGATTTACCGCGAAATCCAACGGATGTGACGTGCATGCGCGCTCCCAAACCTCTCTCCTTATATACAGTCTATTGTAGACGGTCAGGGAGTTACGTCCGGTTAAAGGCGCACGTTTTTCGGCTTATATCTCAGTCAAACTTTGATCAATATTCCCAAGACTCTAATCGTTCGTAGTGCTGGACGGGGCCTTTCGAACGAGCCCACCCCCGAGGTCCAACTCGCCCGGCTCCCCGAGTTATAGCCGTTCGAAATCGGGGGTCCCAGCGAACGGCGATCCGGTAGGGGGCATCCCCGAGGGTTCCCTTGGGACCTCCTCCCCCGAATTTGAGCTCTTGGGTCTTTGCGTTCCAGAGATACGAGCGAATTTCTTCTGAGATCGTGACGTCACCGGCGTCCACAATTTTGCAGCGCGCCCGATGGTTTTCTGCTAATATCTCCGCGAAAACACCACCAAAAACTATGGAACTTATATGGTTCTTTTCAGCTCGACTAGATGGTCCCAACGAGCTCGGTGCTCACCGAATCCGTCTAGTATTCGCCGAGATATTTGCGTAATAGACGGTATTGTCTATGAGTTCGAGCACGAGCGCTCTTGTAAAATTTGGTTGCAATCTGAAACATCACCACTAGAGGCCGCTAAAAGTTACATAGAGCACCTTTAAGTGAAATCGAAGAACAAACTGGCGTGACGCTGGCTGGTAAACGCCTTCGAACTACCTTTGGTCCGTGACGATTACATAGTAGGTAGGTTTGCGATGAGGTTCCACCTTCTTTAATGTGGAAATCTTCTCTGGATCGTTTCTTTTGTTCAGTCCGTCGACGTCAGACGTCCGCGAGTAAAAGAGGTGCATACATTTTTGGTCAAGATCTTGTATTGGCAATGCAAGAGTCCAGCACTCTGTAAAGTCTCCTCCAGCACATCCCAAAGACTTTCAATGATTATCAGATCTGGACCGCCAGTGCCTTTTCATGTGTGAAAATGATTCTTCATGCCATTCTCACAACCATTCTTTCACAATTTGAGCCTGATGAATCCTGACATTGTCATCCTGGAATATGGCCATGTTGTGTTTTACTACATGGTTGTTTGAGAAATGAAAAGCTACACACTCCATCAATTAAGATTGAAACTGTTGCCAAACATATGCAAGGAATTGTTGATAAAGAAAAACGTCACGTCGTAATATTGGAAATATTTGCGTGTTCCTGCTCAGACTCGACACTCATGCGGGTGTCACGACACGCAACAGGAACGAGCGCAATTGACAATGAAAGCCGAGGAGACTTACACACTGTGAGTTGATTTATCCGCGTTTTAATATGCTCTCGTTCATAGAGATTTTTAGATGGATACGAGGCTTTTTAGGTTGTCATTTACCCAATTTCATTTCGCGCTTCATAAATGTAAAGTGATTTTTCAATATGCACCCTCACGTCCTTATGAGTATTCTTGGCCATTACAGGTTTTTTAGAAAAAATGGGCATACTAGATCCAGAGCCGCACCTTCTAATTCAACCCAAATGGATTTTTTTAGGTCTGCTCATGATTATTCATGAGCCAGTTGAATAGAGCCAACCATCTGTCACGTGTTTTAATGACTCACGTGCACACAGGATTGGCTGGTTGTGTACACAACGACGATGACATTAGTGCAAGGCTTTAGACGAATGCTTTAATGTTTACCCAAGCATGGGAGGCATCTGTGCATGCTAAGCGTGAGACAACAATTTCCACCACAACTATTCTGAAAAGCCAAAAATATGTACAGTATGTCTTTCTCATGTCACTCTGTCTCTTATTTTGTGCTTCCCTTTCTAATTTCTCTTTATATAGGCACTATACTCCATAGAGACGTCCTGGATTGTGTTTTCCGCACTTTCCCTTTAAATATTTTTGTTCCAAAAGCAACCGATTCTTTCCATTTATTATTGTTGATGTTTTGTGCTGATGAGCTCATGGGAGCAGATGTGGGTGGATGTTTTTTGGTTCTTTGTTTTCATCAGTTGTCACCTCTTTTGCTCCTGCTTGGGGCGACTGACGGACAAGCATTACAGTGACCTCTGACCTTCATGTCCGTAACCTCACATGTGTGCAGTGAGACCTGTAAGCAGGCAGTCGATCAGTGTGGGTACTTCCTGTATGTGTCAAGCCAACTTAATTTGCACTTTCCTGAGTGATAGAACACAGCTGATGCTGCAAAACAATATCCCTTCTTGTTTAAAATACTCAAGAGACATGCTCATCCTGACAGGATGTTAAAAAACAATTTACCACTGAAGATTACCACAGAAAAGTATTTCAATAATTCAAAAGAAATCCAATTTGTAAAAACAAGAATAAGTCATGTTTACAGTAATGCATTTTATAGAAGCCTGGATTAGATATTAAACCCTGATTTATATATGTGGAGCTTGACTACAATTTATGCAAAAAATTATAGGAACAAAAATGGAAAGACATTATTGCATCAATTAATGATATTATTCATTACATCATATTGTAGAAAGTGTGCAAATAGTTTTTAGATACATTTTTTAGATGTATTTTTGTTCCTTTTGTAATGAGGAAAATTTTGCAGTATAGGGCTGACACATGAATATAGCATTTTAAAAATGTGGTCATTAAAAAAAATACTGTAAATATATTGAATACATTTATTTGGTGTAAATTTGATATCTTGTGCAAATTTTTGACAGTTGTGGGATTTTTACAGACATTGTACTTTATTCAGAATTGGACTTTATAACTCAAAAAAGTCCGAATTGACTTGATAAAAAAGAATTGCGAGTTTATTTCTTGCAATTTTGACTTTACTTTTCGCAATTGCGTTTATATCTCGCAATTTTGACTTTATAACACGCAATAGCGACTTTATATCACACAATTCTGACATTATAGTACGCAATTGCGACTTTATATCACGCAATTCTGACATAACACGCAATTGCGACTTTATATCTCACAATTTTGACTTTATAACTCGCAATTGTGACTTTGTCACGCAATTCTGACTTTATAACACGCAATAGCGACTTTATATCACGCAATTCTGACATAACACGCATTTGCGACTTTATATCTCACAATTTTGACTTTATAACTCGCAATTGCGACTTTGTCACGCAAACTGACTGGAACTACCTGTGCATTAAACGGTTTTACTGCACACCTTCCAGCCAATCAGAATCGAGTATTTAAGCAGGCCGTGGTATAATGTGTAAGAAAACATGCTTGTTTGTACCTGTTCTTCCGTTGTTTAGCAAAAAAAATTAAATCCTCCGTAAAACAGTAGAGGCCCTTAAATACAAAACTAATCTGTGCAAAGCCAACAGTTTTAATCAGGACAATACAAACAGATAATGTGATAGTTTTGTTGACTGTTCAACAGGTGGGGAAATCCTCACATCCCATTTCTGGCCACTCATTTACCCAGGAATATTCTGTTCCTGCTTAGATTACACAACCTTAGATGACCTTTCATTGAATAAGACGATGTTCCCTAACAAGACATATTTTACAGCAGTTCTGAGTACGGTTTAGTGATCGGGTTTCACTTTTGTAATGTTTGAAGACTGAAGAGTGAACGTGTACACACACACACACACACACACACACACACACACAAACAAATGTGCAAAGGTAAGAGTGTTGTCTGTCTTAACCAGAATTTAACTCGGCAAGTCTTGGCCACTTTTTAGCTTAGGCCAGAAATGTACTCTATCCAAATATGCAAACACAGATGTAAATACTTGGCCATTGCATTGCAAGCCCAATAGATAACTTCAAATGTCTATATGCCATTAAACCAGTGTTATTATTCAGTTGGCTAGCTATAAACACACAGTTTTGTCTGCTATAGCGCCCTCTGTGGCAATTGTGAGAATGCAATATGCCGTTTCCTTGTAATATAAATTTAAATCTGAAACATTCTGGGGAGTGACAATTCTTGAAATAGTTTTAGCATGTTGATGAATATGGCAATGTTGATGTATTTGGTCTTGGCAGACTAGATGTGCTACGCTGCTGCTTCTGTTGATTATTAATGATTATGATTATTGCTGCTGCTGCAAGTATGGAGTTGCTACTGCTAATAGACTCACAGACACACTGCTGTGAGCATGTAAGATAAGCTGTTGCTGCATATAGACATACTCAAACCCCATATCAGATCTAGGCAGGTGGAGCTGGGGGAGGTGGAGGGGTTCAGAGGAACTGATGCAGGACTAGCTTACAGCCAACACTGAACCAGACTGTTTAAATGCAAGCAATCTCATCAGCCTGCTCCCTCAAATACACCCTCTTTGAATTATAAGATTTTACATATCAGGACATAATAAAAAATCATCTGGTTGTTAGCTGGTCTAAAAGTTAGGTAAATACAACCTCAGATGAACAACAACACATGACGTATTACACCATACCATTATTTATTTACCAGAAATAAGGCCAAAATGGAGAAACCATGTGTGAAAAACTAAGTACACTCCATGATTCAATAGCTTGTAGAGCCACTTTTAGCAGCAATAGCTTAAAGTAATCGTTTTTTGTATAACTAAAACTGTTTTCTGAATAATTATCAGTCTCTCACTTCGTTGTGGATGAATTTTGGCCCGCACTTCTTTACAACGGTGCTTCAGTTCATTGAGGTTTGTGGGCATTTGTTTATGCACAGCTCTCTTAAGGTCCTATACCATAGCATTTTAATTGGGTTGAAGTATGGATTTTGACTGGGCCATTGCAATACCTTGGTTCTTTTCTTTTTCAGTGTGCTTGAGATCAATATGACATATAACCCCGAAATATGACCTAACAGGGAACCTGTGAATCAAACATTTAAAAATAAAAACAAAACCGAGGACCAGAACAAAATAGTGAAGTAGTCCTTAGATGCCATGTTTGTTATTTACGGTAATAATTTGAAATCATTTCAAATCTGAACCAGTTGTTAGCATATTAATAACTTATTACCCTATAATCTGCATGACGACGTCATTAACGACAGTTCTGTATTGTTGAACCAATGTGGTTCAAAAGAAATGTGCGACAATATGCATACGGTTTTGGGACTAGTTTGTTAATTTATCCCATGATGCATCGTACTTAGTAGAATTTGAGGTCGATGAATATTAGGCGAATGTTTGGATTTCCGTCAAAGCCTGTGGAGTTTTTTTTTTTTCTTGCGATTTGCGAAGTTTGCCACCAATTTGACATGGCACACTTTCTACTGTTTGTGGGCAGACTGATTAAAAACCTTTGCACATTGACTTCTAGAAATTACGTAAAACCATCCAATCAGATTGTAGCTGTCAATTTAAGCCAGTTCTTATCATTTTTTTGTGTAGTATGCATCAGGCGGGTTTGTGGGTGTGCCGTTTGAGCTTGAGACGAGTTTCTCAAGACCATACAGGTTGGATAGATGAAAGTTATTACCTAATTATTATAACGACTACAATTGTCATGAAATCTTTTCTTATTTATTTTTAAATGTGGGTGATGTCGATATCACAAACGTGTAATCTGTTGTTACCTGATGTCTATTACTCATTACTAGTATTATCAAAGGAATCCAAACCGATCAGTCTGTTTACCAGTCAGACTATCCAGAATCAATGCAAAGTGTGTTTTCTTGGTTCATCTGTGCTTGTGGTGTGTTGACACTATGGTTTACATTTTTACTATTTTATGCTTTTAAAACCCAGCACTAATGAGGTTTTTTAAATAAAAAAAATGTATTCAGGCCACAGTTTGTGAATGTAAATGATGGCTCAAATTGTGTGTTTTGTTGAAGAGAGGTGATGAGATTTTCTGATAGACAATTTAACGTCTGCTCTCATCTCAGAAATGAACGATGAATCAACTGTCAAATGAGACTAAGACATACAAAATATACCCATAATACATGTCTAACAGGGTCATGTTTTCCAGGGCAGGATACATCAGCACTTACTCATCTTTCCGCATCTGCTTTATTGGTATTGCAATATATTTCCCATGTTATGTTGTTTAAGTTGCCCGTTGTGCTTAGTTCACCGTTTGAAGTCATTGTGTGCTCACCTGAGAAGTTTTAGAGTTCAAATGATACTCAAATGATACTTTCTATCCTACAGGGTAATGACTAGATAACTGTTAGACCTGTAGAACACGGTTCAATCCAGTTAAGCTACCGATCTTTTCTCTGGAAAAAAAGAGAAGGCTGTGCAGATTTCTTTGTCACTGTAATCGCAGTAATGAGGCCTGTGGGTTGAGGTTAATGCTTTCAGTCAGAAGCTGAGCTTTATATTATGCCTTTTGAACATTGTGTGACCCAGACTGCTTAATTATTATGATATAAGAGCTTTTAGCAGTTTAAATCAAGTCTTCTAAAGAGGCATGATTGTTTTATATGATGAACTGATTTAATTTAGGATTTTATTCACATGGAAACATTGATCAGCACACATAGAGCTTATAAATGATGGTAAACAGAAGCTCAAATGCACTTTTCAATTATATTAATGGTTCTTTGAATTGCTTTTGAGGAAGACATTTGGAAAATTTTGTTTGCCAAATGATAATTTCAGATGTCAATAGATATATACCGTATTGAAGGAAACAGCTCTGCATGTGTAATATTGCTTTTATAGAGTGGATTAATACATAATTTACATTTTAGACTCAGTATCGCCAGTTACCTTGCCTATTTTTGCTCTGTACATGCCAGAAGAATTAACCGCTGTGTGTATCTGAACAACAAACTTCCTTTCGATTAAAATTCCTTCCTTAATGATTTTGTGTTTTTGAACGATTTGGTTTAATGTATGATTCAATAATGCATGATTCAATGTATGACATAAATATACTAAATTTGATACAATTTTCCAAACTTTCCAAAAAATACTTTTTAGAGATTTTTCACAGATGTTTTAAAGGTGGCATAAACTTAATCCAACAGTATTTTAATGTGTATTTTAGGTGCACGGTGCAATAGTATGAGCAATAGTTACTCATTCCCGGTAAAAATGTTGCATCTAAAGTCCAAATAGAATCACTAAACAAGCATGTTTCAAAAAAAGCACTGGGTGTTCAAAGGAACCTAATTCTCAAATCTGTCAGATGACTCCTTAGAGTGTTTTGTGAAAGCTGTTGAAATGTGAAATGTATTTCACTCTCATAAATGTCTCACAATATCTTTTACAGTATGTATAATTACGCAGAGGCGTAGTATGGTCTCACATTGACATCATTTGTGGTTAGGAGTGCATTTGGGTTTTACTAGACCAATTTTATATATCCTCAAGTGTTTAAAGATTTATGGTGGCCAGTGGTCGTCATTGTAATATGGCTTATTTTTGAGTTATGTGTTCACGTATCCCCTCTAAGCTGCATAGAATGCACTGGCACGCATGAGTAGCTCTGAAACCAAGGGAAATTGTTAACCCTTAAGTGTCTGTATTCAGTATTCTAGAGTTTGGAGACATTAGAGACGTCACAAGAAAAGACTGGCCACACACAAGGGTGTTTGACTAGTATTACTGTCTTAAAAGTGACAACACAACATAGAGAGAGAGAGAGAGAGAGAGAGAGAGAGAGAGAGAGAGAGAGAGAGAGAGAGAGAGAGAGAGAAAGAGAGAGGCTTGCAGCTGAAAAATCATGTTACAAACAGAGGTTAAGAACAGAGTAGTACAGCATTATGCAAATTATTAGGACACTGGGTGTCATTCAGTAGCCATACACACTCAAATTTGTTTGCGAAATCGGCGTATGAACAGTTTCATGAACAAATCATGACCTTTTGTACAAATATATATTTTAAATGTAAAAATGTAGGAACACATGAAACCATATTTACGCAAAAATCACACGAAAGGTTGTAAAGCAAAGGTTGTGTGAAAAAAAAGCTTATATGGAAGTGTTTTGGTTATGCTTTATTTCCACTTTAGACATTCTACTAACTTTGCAACTACATGTAACTCTTATGGTGTGTTCACACCGAACGCGAATTTAATTATTTGCGTGAGTAGATTACATACAAAGTCAATGCAAAGACGCGAATAGACGCATCATTCGCACCGAGCATTGCGAATGACGCGAATTGGGCGACGCGTTTCCTGCGAATGTCTTCCGCGCAAGTTGAAAAATTTGAACTCGAGCGAAAGTTCAAGCATCTAACTAGACGTGATAGACGTGTATTTGACGCTCAATTCGCGTTCGGTGGGAACACACTATTAGAGTATTAGCAGAGCGTTAAGTTAGGTTTAGGGTTGGTAGAATAAGTTGACGTACGTAAGAAATAAATGTAAATGAAGTAATACTGTATTTCCATGTTAACTCAGATTAAGTTGTGTGTGTGTGTGTGTGTGTGTGTGTGTGTGTGTGTGTGTGTGTGTGTGTGTGTGTGTGTGTGGCAGGCTATGCGAGTCCCCTGTTCGATAGGTAGACATCGTTCAGGTCTCCACTTGGCATGTTTTTTTATTTTTTTTTTATGCATATTTAAAGTTATATTATAAAAAAAGACCTTAAAAGAAAATTTTGTATGTCATTTTTGTTTCTTCAAAATGACTAGAAACACTAGTCCCCTCTTGGCCAGTGTAGTGCGATAGTCCCCTGTTAGTAATATAGACGTGTAGCCTATGTGTGTGTGTGTGTGTGTGTGTGTGTGTGTGATTTGTGTGATGTATTAGGGTTTACAACTTTACATAAAGGCCCTGTTTACACCTGGAATTAAAGGAGAACTCCGGCGCAAAATGAACCTTTGGTCTAATTACACATTGTTACCTAGTCAACCGTTATCTGAGATTTGTTTTCATGATTATCGAATGTAAATAGTTTTATTTCTAAAAACAGTTTAGCCTATAAAGCTAGCATAACGCATAGTGCAAACCGAAGCATTGAGAACTTTGTCAGTGTCCAGACAGTTTAATAAGAAGATATTTTAAACATACAGTCAACTTCGCGTATACAGGCAGAAGCCATCTTTGAAAAAGAGTCTCTACTAGTCGATCTACGAACGCCGATCCAAGCCTGCTGTTCGCGCTCACCTTATCACAACTTATAGCTCGTTCACATCTCACCAGCGCACTTGGATTGGCGTTCGTAGATCAACTGGTAGAGACTCTTTTTCAAAGATGGCTTCTGCCTGTATACGCGAAGTTGACTATGTAAAAAATATCTTCTTATTAAACTGTCTGGACACTGACAAAGTTCTCAATGCTTCGGTTTGAAGGTAGGGACCCTCATTATGCTACCGTGTTAGTGTGGGGCTATTTTGAGCCTTGTTAGTGGTATTAACAAGGGATTTTTATTTGTCATTACACTATGCCCAATATATAGCGTTATACTAGCTTTATAGGCTAAACTGTTTTTAGAGATAAAACTATTTACATTCGATAATCATGAAAACAAATCTCAGATAACGGTTGACTAGGTAACAATGTGTAATTAGACCAAAGGTTCATTTTGCACCGGAGTTCTCCTTTAAGATTTGGTCGATCGGATCACAAGTGGACGACGCTAAATACAGGTGTTAAAAAATGTTTTGAGCTTGTCCACTTTCGACTACTTCCAGAGGTAGTCGAAAACACATTCAACCGGATTGCTTTCGTAGTGTAAACGCTCATGTGGTCGAAAGCATTGGAACAGCCACAAAAGACTCCTCCTACTGACCTGATGCGTAAACATTATGGCAAGAGCTAGCCAGATGGAATTAAAATTGTATTGGCTGAAAACCCAAGTTTGGTTTGAAGACGAAAAACGTTCTAAGCAAAATGTTCTCTTGCCATTACTGATTTCTAACACACACTCACAGCTTTCGATGTGGTCTGATGCTCTCCGTATGTTTTTCCATCGCCTCTGTGCGCGTTTATATGTAAATTTGCGTGACCTTACTTTGTCGTTTAGATCGAAATATCTGAAAAAACTCTCCCCTCGAAGAATTCAGGACAGAAGTTGTTGAAAGTGGACAAAAGAGACAACTAGAGATTAAAACACTTTGCTTACTTTGTCGTTTAGAGCGAAATATCTGAAAAACTCTCCCCTCGAAGAATTCAGGACAGAAGTTGTTGAAAGTGGACAAAAGAGACAACTAGAGATTAAAACACTAGGTGTAAACGGATATCCGTCTCCCTGGTCTACTTGAGATTCGATCGACCAAAACGAATCTTAATACCAGGTGTAAACAGGGCCAAAGAATCTCCAGGGTTGGATTAACAGGCTTTCAAAGCCTGAAGAATGAGCCACTGAACAGACAAATGTAAATCACAGCACTAAAGAACTCTCAGCTTTACTGGAGAGTAACACTTCCCCCAGACACTCATCCACTGAATGAAAACACTGCAAAACATGCTTTTCTTACTTAGTATTGTTTAGTTTTTATCCATTCAAAAATATGAAATGATAAGTCAGTAGTACCGATAGGTGAGCCATAGTTGAATCAGTCGACACAGATTTTCTAAATGAGGGACAGGCCACAAATCCATGAGTACAGTATGCAAAACTGTGGGAATGGATTGTGAATTTTTGGGTACAGATTGAAAATTCGTGGGTACGGATTAGTAATCCATGGGCGTGATTTGTTAAACAGAGGGAACCATTTAAAAACCTGTGAGTACGGGTTACAAACTGAGGGGACGAATTGCAAAACCCCACTAACTTGCCGGATCCGTTACTCACCTTCCCCCACACCCTTGTCCCGGGACCTCGGAATAAAAAATAAAATAAAAAAAAGCAAGAAAAATCTGTTTTTACATGATACAACCCCTTCAAAAGTGAATGCAATAAGGGCTATAAGGTTAAAGGCAGAGCAGCAGTTTGTGTTAGAGGAAAGGTCTGAATAATGAAAACAGAAAACGTGAGTAAATGAATCGCAGGGTGTGACTGTTTACCTATCGTGTTGCCAGAGCTTCCGCTCTCGCTCTCCACTAACAGAGAGAGCGTCTATGTTCATAAACCGACTTAGGAGTGTTTCCACTTTCCACGAATACAGTTGAAGACTTTTTCTAAAGCAGTAGTATATACAGTATATATAAGTTATTAGATCATATTAATGACCAAAAATCTTTCAATATAAACTCATTTATTCTGATAAATAACTTAACTCAAACACTCTCTATTTTTCAGGATTCGTCCACAGTTGGCAAAGGAAAAGATAGAGGGATGTCACATCTGCACATTCGTGACCCCTGGGGAGCCCCAGGTCGTCCTAGGAAAAGACAAGGCCTTTACGTTTGACTATGTTTTTGACATGGACTCGCAGCAGGAGAGTGTCTACAGCAACTGCACCGAGAAACTCATCGAAGGCTGTTTTGAAGGATATAATGCCACTATTTTCGCCTATGGACAGGTAAGACTGTAAAATGACAAGAAACTGAATTTTCTATTGATGTAGTGCAGTTAGTAAGTCCACACTGAAAATGCTTAGGTTTGCAGAAGTACTCCATCTTATAAGTACCCGTTGGGAAGTCCGGTTCATTTTAGTGAATTGGCCCAGTTGAACTGTTTAATAGAACCAGTCCAAAAAACAATTCACTGATTCACGGCTTGTTACGTATTCTTGTTTTATAGGCGAACATTTCGATTTTTTCCATGAGTACAAAACAAGCATTTATGGTTCTTACATGTTTTGTACATGTTTTCATCCTGATAATCTTCACAAATGAATACTAATTTTAAGTATTTTAAAGTGTAAATCAGTGGCCAGAGGTAAAAAGCTAAGCTAGGCTAAAAACGAACCACACACTTCCGACAAACAACTCTTTATTTTAAATAAAAAAAAACATTTTCACTGAAAGTTTAAGTTAGAATAGTTTAAGTTAGAAGAGCATGATTATAAGTAAGCACAAAGCTAGTTAGAGATGAGTTTACCTTTTCGTCGTGATGATGATTAATGTCCCTCGTAGTCCCATTTAGCCACTTGTTAGCAACTGACTTTTTAAAAGACATTAAAAGCTTTAAAAATCACAAGAGGGTGTATTTTATGTTGTAGAAATAAAAGTGAAAATATGTTGATCTTGTGTTCACCACAGACATTATTTCATGCATTTAACAAAAAGCCCATTAAAAAATTTTTTTTTTTGATTCGGGACGGTGGAAGTGCTAACTCGGAAATGCTACACATCAAGCAAAGCAAAAAACCCTGAAACTTCTGTCAGAACCTGAACCACAGACATGTTCTGACAAGAACACTGCTATCTTTTCTCTTTTTTCACACTAATAGATTACTAAAAAGATCTAATTCCTTCAACACAAATGCATTTGTAAGTGTATTCTCTAGTTCTTACATTCGATCATGATCATTTTTTATTTTTTTTTAAACTCTCCCTAGTGAGAGTCCCTAACTCTTCGTCAGTCTTTCTTTGGCTTAGTTAATTCTCCCTCTGTCGTTTGAGGGTCTTGTCTTCCTGTCAGCGTCTCTTTCAGTGGGTGATGAGGCACAGGCCCTGTGTGTGTCATTCCTCTATGTGTCTATGGCAACAGAGACCCCAAACTTCTTTTGTCTGGGCTGTCTCCCTCCTCTGTTGCCCCTGCTAAAAGAAAATGTCTCTGCTTCACATTTACCACACATATCAACAGCACATGCAGGTTTTCCACAAGACCATGTTGTCCAACGTTTTTTTTCCCTGTGCCTTCTTTTTAAAGTGCACCTATTATTAAAAGGTTCCTAAGACTAAGATTCCTCAGGCTCTTATACAATACACTTTAAATTTTTTCATAATATACATTGCACCTCACCTAATTTTTCAAAGTCTGAAAACGGTTCCTTCGAAGATTCAGTCTCTCTAAACCCCTCCTTTCCACAAACCTACTCTGCTCGGATTGGTCAGATGTCCCAGTCTGTTGTGATTGGTCTACTCAGCTCGGATTGGTCAGATGTCCCAGTCTGTTGTGATTGGTCTACTCAGCTCTGATTGGTCAGATGTCCCAGTCTGTTGTGATTGGTCTACTCTGCTCTGATTGGTCAGATGTCCCAGTCTGTTGTGATTGGTCTACACTGCTCGGATTGGTCAGATGGCCCAGTCTGTTATGATTGGTCTACTCTGCTCGGATTGGTCAGATGACCCAGGCTGTTGTGATTGGTCTACTCTGCTCGGATTGGTCAGATGTCCCAGTCTGTTGTGATTGGTCTACTCAGCTCTGATTGGTCAGATGTCCCAGTCTGTTGTGATTGGTCTACACTGCTCGGATTGGTCAGATGGCCCAGTCTGTTATGATTGGTCTACTCTGCTCGGATTGGTCAGATGACCCAGGCTGTTGTGATTGGTCTACTCTGCTCGGATTGGTCAGATGGCCCAGTCTGTTATGATTGGTCTACTCTGCTCGGATTGGTCAGATGACCCAGTCTGTTGTGATTGGTCTACTCTGATCGGATTGGTCAGATGGCCCAGTCTGTTGTGATTGGTCTACTCTGCTCTGATTGGTCAGATGTCCCAGTCTGTTGTGATTGGTCTACTCAGCTCTGATTGGTCAGATGTCCCAGTCTGTTGTGATTGGTCTACACTGCTCGGATTGGTCAGATGGCCCAGTCTGTTATGATTGGTCTACTCTGCTCGGATTGGTCAGATGACCCAGGCTGTTGTGATTGGTCTACTCTGCTCGGATTGGTCAGATGGCCCAGTCTGTTATGATTGGTCTACTCTGCTCGGATTGGTCAGATGACCCAGTCTGTTGTGATTGGTCTACTCTGCTCTGATTGGTCAGATGTCCCAGTCTGTTGTGATTGGTCTACACTGCTCGGATTGGTCAGATGGCCCAGTCTGTTATGATTGGTCTACTCTGCTCGGATTGGTCAGATGACCCAGGCTGTTGTGATTGGTCTACTCTGCTCGGATTGGTCAGATGGCCCAGTCTGTTATGATTGGTCTACTCTGCTCGGATTGGTCAGATGACCCAGTCTGTTGTGATTGGTCTACTCTGCTCGGATTGGTCAGATGGCCCAGTCTGTTGTGATTGGTCTACTCTGCTCGGATTGGTCAGATGACCCAGTCTGTTGTGATTGGTCTACTCAGCTCTGATTAGTCAGATGGCCCAGTCTGTTATGATTGGTCTACTCAGCTCTGATTAGTCAGATGTCCCAGTCTGTTGTGATTGGTCTACTCAGCTCTGATTAGTCAGATGTCCCAGTCTGTTGTGATTGGTCTACTCAGCTCTGATTAGTCAGATGTCCCAGTCTGTTGTGATTGGTCTACTCAGCTCTGATTAGTCAGATGTCCCAGTCTGTTGTGATTGGTCTACTCTGCTCGGATTGGTCAGATGTCCCAGTCTGTTGTGATTGGTCTACTCAGCTCTGATTGGTCAGATGTCCCAGTCTGTTGTGATTGGTCTACTCTGCTCGGATTGGTCAGATGTCCCAGTCTGTTGTGATTGGTCTACTCAGCTCTGATTAGTCAGATGTCCCAGTCTGTTGTGATTGGTCTACTCTGCTCGGATTGGTCAGATGTCCCAGTCTGTTGTGATTGGTCTACTCAGCTCTGATTGGTCAGATGTCCCAGTCTGTTGTGATTGGTCTACTCTGCTCGGATTGGTCAGATGTCCCAGTCTGTTGTGATTGGTCTACTCAGCTCTGATTAGTCAGATGTCCCAGTCTGTTGTGATTGGTCTACTCTGCTCGGATTGGTCAGATGTCCCAGTCTGTTGTGATTGGTCTACTCAGCTCTGATTAGTCAGATGTCCCAGTCTGTTGTGATTGGTCTACTCTGCTCGGATTGGTCAGATGTCCCAGTCTGTTGTGATTGGTCTACTCAGCTCTGATTAGTCAGATGTCCCAGTCTGTTGTGATTGGTCTATCACGTACCATATATGAATTACAGAAAACAGCTTCACAATCTGCCATTGGTTGGTAAAACAGATAGTACCACCTCCAACTCATGCCATTGGTTGAGCCAATATTGCCATATTGGGCTGGATAAAATGTAACAATAACAATGTGATTTAATCTTTAATTCCAGCAGAAGCTCTAGGCTAGCACTATTGGCAGATTTTGAAATATGACAGATGTAATGAATGTTTTTCAACTCTCATTTGCATAAAGTTGAACATGTCTCAACATGTTGATGCTCTAACTTGTTTCACTCTACTATCAATCCCACATTTCTCTTTACTCAATTCATGTAAATTATTGGGGGGGAGCTTTTTTGTTTAAACCCATCATAACTCTTGCCACTTTATTTATGTATTTTTGTTATGTTTGTACAAACAAGTCAAAAAATGTTTTTGTGATATATATTTTAGTCAATAAATGTAAAAAAAAAAAATACAAGCTTCACATTTTTCTGTTTAAACCCTCCAGAACTCTTGCCCCATTGACTTCCATTGTAACTGCATTACTGTAAAATGTTTGTTTTTTTAGGTTTTGACAAACTGAGTCAATTACTTTTGTAGTATATATTTCAATCAACTCTTGTAATTTTATTTTTAAATACAAACTTCATACAACAATACAAGCTTTTTTACTTTTTGATTTGTATTTTTATATTTTTTTATAAAATATATATTTTTATTTATAAATAAAAATATATATTTATAAATAAAAATATATATTTATTTATAAATACATTTATTTATAATTTTTTATTTATAAAATAAATTGAGGGAAGTCAATTTATTTTATTATTTTTTGGGGGTAGTTGAAAGCATGTATATGGTCATTGCATGTATATCGCAGTTGATGCTCCATGGTTTTAGTTGAAAATGATCTGAAATATTCCTCAATGCACAAGTAGAAACTTCAAAACACACCAAAAGTTGATAACATCTTCTGTTTGATTGGTCTTGTTTTATCTAACCTCCTCCTGAATCTTTTCAGACTGGTTCGGGAAAGACGTACACCATGGGCACGGGCTTTGACGTGAACATCGTGACTGATGAGGAGTTGGGAATTATACCACGGGCGATCGCCCACCTCTTCAGGGGTATCGAGGAGCGCAGACAGGCCGCCACAGAACAAGGGCGACCCGTACCCGAGTTTAAGATCAACGCCCAGTTCTTAGAGGTGATTAACAACCTCCACTGTTCTCTTGTGGTCTAGTTTCATCTAAGCTCTGCAAAATAGCAATCTTACGACTGACAGACGTGTTATTTCTGGTGTTAATGGAGGTGAAGATGTTGAGTTATCTCTCAATATCAGCACTGAGGTTTAAATTTATCCTCTGATAGGGTTAGCGGAGCTGCCATCATGTCGGCATGCAAAGGGTGTTGTTGACAGAGCGCCACAAATAACACGCCTGTCTGTCGTACCATTGGCAGGCGTTAGAGATTTTAGCATGCATGTCTGAACTTGGCTAATTAATTACCCAACCACTCTTGCATGTCTATAACTGTCTAAGGTGCGGTGTTTTGTTTCATAGTTGTACAATGAGGAGGTGCTGGACCTGTTCGATTCGACTCGAGATGCTGAGGCCCGCAAGCAGAAATCCCACATTAAGATCCATGAAGATGCCAATGGAGGAATTTACACAGTGGGAGTCACAACACGAACCGTTAGCTCAGAAGCAGAGGTTGGCTTTCTACTAGGGTTTGCAGACATGTCTTGAGCCTCTCTGCACTTGCTCAAATTGATTTTTAAAATGTGTTTTTATTCAAATGAAGCTCAAAGGATTTTCCCCCTGAAAAATTAACTGCTCTCTTTTATTTTTAATCATTATGGTGGCTCGACAAAGCCGACATGATCTACTATTTAAGCTTCTTCTTTTTTAGTATTTTAGTCAAATTTAAATAGTTTGTAGAGCTTTAAAGCTACAACCACCAAACTCAGGTCAGATATTCAGACTGTTGTCATTTGGGTTGCTGTATCTTTTATAACTGATCCGACTTACTATTTTAAACGGACCTTAAACTGACGAGCAAAACTATGAAAAGTCCCATAGACTTTCATTTGAAGGGGTCAAAACTTTCATACAATAACTCTAATTGAGTTAAGCTTTATCCACCAAGTATCTATCACTAGCAAAGTCTAGCAACTAGCTTAGGAGATGCTAGCAATTTGTTAAATCATGCTAGCAACATGCTTAAACATACTAGCTATGTGTTAAGACACGCTAGCATTTAACAACATGTTAGTGTTTTGGTAAGACATGCTAGTAACATACTAATTCATGCTGGCAATGTATTAAAACCTGCTACAAACATGTTAGCAAAATGTAAAATAATGCTAGACACATGCTAAGACATGCAAACAACATGATAAATCATGTTAGGAAGCTTATCAAACTTTCAGACAAGGCTTTGTCAAGCCAGCATAAAAGTTTGTCCCAACCAACTTTACTTTCTAGATATATTTCATTTTAGATTTATTTATACGTTAATTTTAGCATTTAAAAAAAGTTTTTCAGATTTGTTTATAAAAATAAATGTGTGTTATGTTTATTAGTCATATTTAGATTAGATTTGTTAATACAAAATCCTCTTTAAGGTAATTAAAACGTTTATTTTTTATTTTATTTATATTTTATAAAAATAACATTTTTGTCATTTTATAAAAAATTATTGTTAGAAAAAAATAACTATTAGAAATCCCTGGTTATGAGTTTTTCATTAATATAAAATAAAGTTTGTCTGTTTTTAATTCAAATATAAAAACATTTATATTATTTATATAGTAGTCTAGTAACTTATATTAATATTTCTATAAATAATTTAAAAACGTTTATCAGGTTTTTTTAGTTTATTGGTTCATCAATGAATGTTATGCTACATTGTTTCTACATCACTATCAATCGCTAAGTTATCTCAGTACCGATCACCGAATTCTCTTCTCTGTCTCTTTCAGATGCTGCAGTGTCTCAAATTGGGCGCTCTGTCCCGCACCACCGCCAGCACTCAGATGAATGTCCAGAGCTCACGCTCCCATGCCATCTTCACCATCCACCTGTGCCAAGTTCGCGTCTGTGCCTCAGACAATGTAGGTTGTCAAATCTCCCACAGCTGGAAAACTTGTGTTTCTTGTGCTATTCAGTTATTTCACTTAGTCATATTCATTTCAATGATGACAACCTAGTCAAACTGTTAAAAGCTATAATAATATAATCTAACTGCAGAGAACATCCTTCAGTTTTTCATTTTATGTCGCTTTTCCAGGACACAGAGAGCGATAACAGACTGGTGAATGGCTCCACAGAGATGAATGAGTTTGAGACGCTAACGGCTAAGTTTCACTTTGTGGATTTAGCCGGCTCTGAGCGACTGAAGAGAACAGGGGCCACGGGGGACCGGGCCAAAGAGGGCATCTCTATCAACTGTGGACTGGTAAGAACAGAAGTTAAAGTGGAAAGTGCCATAAACAATAAAATACTCACAGTTTCTCAAAGTATTGCTACAAGACCTAAACAATACGTGTGTCGTTAACATAATTTCAGTATGATAAGTCACTTAATAACCTTTTCTGTGTTTAGTCATCCAGTTTTGCTACAAAACAATATTAAAGGATAGAATGAAGTAATATTTGGGTATTGAATTATTATAAAGTATAATTATTTAAGCATGTTTATAGGATCTCTGGGAACGGAACTGATTGACAGTATTAGTAAAATGAAGAGAGCTAGAATCTGGACACGTGGGAAGTTTGATATTCCACATTACATCCATTCAAATGCACCTTCTGCAAGTGCGACTGCCACCTGGTGGCTTTCAGAGAACAAACACGCCATTACATTTTTTATCATTTTTAATTATTTTACTTTTGTAATATTGTACTGTAAAGTAAAAAATATGTATTAAAGACAAATATTATCATAATAATAATAATGTCTTCATTTTTAAATGTTAAATCGTCCTCAACCATCAACTTTTATTTTGAAGCAGCCTTTGCGATTTAATAATTGGACTAAGCCTTATCGCTTATATTTCGGTTTTATTTCGATTAATCGCGTTGCCTTAAACTGAAGGCTGTTTTTGTTTTGTTTGTTTTTTGCTGTGAAACACAAATGTATAAGAATCTTCATGCAGGTCTTGCCGAAAGTTTATCAAGCTCCTTTTCTATAAATCAGAATTTATAGTGTATTTTTGAAACATTTATGTATTCTGGAGCTTGATGTGCCATGTATCTTTGTTTCCATAAAACAAAATGATAACAGCATGCAGGTTTAAAACAATATGATCGCGAGTAAAATTACTATATTTATTTCTGATTGAATGATTCTTTTAATGTGAGTCATTTTGCTGCCATCGCCTCTGATAACTAATAATTTTGGCTTTGTTTTGTGGTGGTAAAGTTAGCTCTGGGCAATGTGATCAGTGCTCTGGGTGACAGGAGCAAACGCTCCTCACATGTGCCTTACCGAGACTCCAAACTCACTCGCCTGCTTCAAGATTCCCTGGGAGGAAACAGGTACATTTTCCCCATTTCTTTTTTTTTAGACATTTTATTAGGCCCTAATCCAGGTATTACTGCCGTTTTTTTTTGTTTTGTTTTTTTTAAATGTTGCTTCTCCCTTGTGACCTCCAGTCAGACGACGATGATCGCCTGCATCAGTCCGTCAGACAGAGACTTCATGGAGACCCTGAACACGCTGAAATATGCCAACCGCGCTCGCAACATCAAGAACAAAGTGATGGTGAACCAGGACCGGGCCAGTCAACAGATCAGCGCTCTGAGAACAGAGATCGCCCGTCTGCAAATCGAGCTCATGGAGTACAAGACGGTTTGTGCTGCGATGTTTAGTCCAGATTTTTTCCAAGTTTGTATCCGAATTTCACTATAATGTGTATATTATGTTATGTAAATATTATATTATATTGGAACTTAGTTTTCCTAATTTAAATGAGTAGAATTATTATTTGTAATAATTTTAATTAAACAAATTTAAAATGACAATAATATGTTAAATTGTATGTATTTTTGAAACAGGGCAAGCGTATGGTTGGCGAGGATGGACTGGAAAGCATCAATGACATGGTGCATGAGAACTCCATGCTGCAGACAGAAAACAATAACCTGCGTGTACGAGTGAAGGCAATGCAGGAAACCATCGACGCCCAGAGAGCCAGACTCACCCAGCTACTGAGCGACCAGGCCAACCAGACCCTCGCCAGAGCAGGTACCCACAGGCCCTGTTTACACCTGCTATTAAGATCGGATCACAAGTAGACGAGGGAGACGGATAGCCGTTTACAAATGGAGTTTTAATCCGGTTTTGTCCACTTTCAACCACTTCTGTCCTGATTTCTTCGAGGGGAGGGTCTATGGGCGGGTAAATGCATGTGTTTTTTCAGACCTTTCCATCTAATGGATGAAATAAGCTCTCGCAATTTACATATAAACGCGGTCAAAGGAAAAAACACAGAGAACATTCTTTCGTTTCTGCACTGACCACACCGAACACCGCATGTGCGTGTTAGAAATCTGGAATGGTGAGAGAACATTGTGTTTGGTATGTTTTTCATCCTCAAACCAAACTTGGGTTTTCAGCCGACAAAGTTTAAATCCCACATCTGGCTAGCGCGCTTCCCTTAATGTTCACACATCAGGTCAGTAGGCTGAGAGTAGTTGGTCTTTTGTGGCTGTTTGAACACATTCGACCACGTGAGCGTCTACAAAACGAATGTGTTTTCGACTACCTCGGGAAGTGCTCGAAAGTGGACAAATTCAAAACGTTTTAGACCCCGCTTACACCTGTGTTTAGCGCCGTCCACTTGTGATCCGATCGACTAAAACGCATCTTAATACCAAGTGTAAACAGGACCACAATGACATAAATTAAATATCAGATATTTTAGATAAATAATACATAGCAAGAGAAATATAGCTCATTTCATACACATCAAATGTCCCCTCAACTCAGTATGAAACACTTTACAATAAGGTCTTGTTTGTTAACATGAACTAACAATGTTTGTAATGGATTTATTAACCTTTCATAATGTTAGTTAATTAAATTTCATGTTATAGTTCACACTGCATTAACTAATGCTAACAGATACAGTACATCTTTTGGTCTTAAAAATGTATTAGTAATGCTAAGATTAACATTAGTTAAATTTAATAAATGCATTAGAAGTATTGTTGTATTATTAGTATTGTAAACTAATGTTTCATTTGAAACCTTATTGTAATTTTTTACCAGTGCAACTTTATTTGGACTCTTTCTGGAGCATGGTGGGAAGTTAATAATATTGTTTTTTTTTCACAATACTGAATATTTGTCATGTTTAAACACTGCAGTGGTATCCAAATTGTTTTAAAAAAAATTATCAAATGTATATTTTTAATATTGAGAAATATAAGTGTATCAATAACTATAATTCAGCGGGTAGTTCCAAACAGCATATCCGTTACCCATTCTGTTGTTTTGTTTTCTTAAAATTCAATAATTTAATTATTCTGTATGTTTAATGTTTACCACCAGAAAATGACAAATACATATAATTTGGTTTTAATTGTTATCAGACTTATTGTGGTAACAGGGTTGTAAACCGGGTTAGTATCAGGGTTGAATACTCAAAAACATAAAACTTCATATAATATTTAGTTTGATATTCTGAAGTGGATAACTTTTGTTATGGAGATTAAGCACTTCCTTTTACTGACCTTTTTGATCAAATGTGAATCACCTACACAATGTGGATTATTTCCTTGCGCTGGTTTTACAAAACCAACAAAAAAATTAATTACTTGGCTAAAACAATTGAATTACCCAAACTTTTTTTACAGGTGAAGGAAGTGAAGAGATCGGAAACATGATCCACAATTATATCAAAGAGATTGAGGAGCTAAGGTAATGTATGCAAACACAGTACGCCCATATCTAAGAAGTTTTTAAACATCTCTGTATGTGTAAAGTTTGTGTGTTGTGTGCTCTTTAGGGCAAAGCTATTGGAGAGTGAAGCTGTGAATGAAAACCTGCGGAAGAACCTGTCCCGCGCCTCCACCCGCTCCTCATTTTACGCCGGCCCGACTTCCATTACCCCCGGCCACCTTGCACCTGAAAAAGATGCCGCAGACATCATAGAAATCGCAAAGAAAGACCTGCAGAAACTGAAGAAAAAGGAGAAGAAGAAAAAGAAGAGGTAAGCTACTGACATTGATGGTCAACCGTGTCATTGAAGAACATGAAACTCGGATTTCCTTTTTCTCCTTGGACAAAGGAGGGTGTGTCAGGGATTGTTTTGATCTGCTGTATGCCTCCAATATATGGTGTACAATTTCTATGCTTCCTCACTGCATCCTCATTGTTGATGAGTTGCTCTCGATAGGAAACGTTTGAAAAATCCTGTCATTTTTGTCTTTTCTATTGTTTTGGTAACAACAGCTTCTCTGATTGGTGGATCTCACTATAGAATTGTGGGTAGTGTAGTACTTCACCAGTAATTCTGAGTGCGCTGATTAAGTATTTTTGTAGGCCAACACGGAAGTTAGCATCACCCTGAATCACATGACAAAAATCCAGTAGGATTTTTCTTTTGGCCTTTGGATTATTGCAGAAAATAAGCTTTGTGACCAACAAAAGTTTTGTTAGTCATGATAATTTTCACAAATGAATACAGCTTGAATTTTGAAGCCAGAAGAAAAAAGCTAAAAGCGGGCTATAAACCATGCTCTGTCACTTTCACTAAGCTTCCTTCAGCCAACCATTTCTGTCTTTAGTTAAAAATAATAATAAAAAAAATAAAACATATTCCCTGGAAGTTTAAATTAGAATAGAACCCATTATGTCACTCCCCACTCTATACTGGGGAGGTTTGTTTACATCAGATCCTTTTATTCAAAAAACAAAAGAAAAAGCTTCAAATTATATGAATTTGGAAGTATTCCTGTTCCTCACGTGTTCTTCTCTGCATCATATTTGGCACTGTGGTTCCTCTTACTCTCACCTCTCACCCCCTCACTCTTGAAGACTTCAGCAGATGGATGAAGGTGCTCATGAAGATCTTGAGAACGCCAGGTTGGAGAATGTCATTAAATGCTGTTGTTCCACTAACCGTATAGTCACCGCACCCTGGAAAACCTGACCCATTGCTCTTCCCTCTTCTTTTCTCTAATATAACATGATAAACGTCAATGGTTTAAAGGTTTAGAATCTGTTTCAAAACCTAGTGAGCTGCCTTGCTGTCTGTTGTCTATGTAGTCAGCTACCTTAGTTGAAAGAGAGCCCCATAAGTAAATGACCTTAAAAAAGCAGCAACTCCAAATAGCTCTCCTCAAGAGTTTGGTATTAGCGTGTTGCTAAGCTAACAATGTGTTACTAAAAAACAACAACAATGGTAAGTACAAAAGTAGAATAGAAGTCCATTTGTAATCAGATTGAGCTATTCTTATTGATTCTTGTCAACTTTGAGTGACTTCTAAGTATTGTAGATAAGATATTTTCTCAGATTAATGTTAGCATGTTGCTAGGCTAATGAACGAAGCCTAAAACTACATAGCACACACAAATAGATGTCTTGTCTGAAAAGAAATTACAGTGTGGGATCTGGAATTGCCTTATCCTTGAAGTGATGCTGCCTTTGAAGTATAGTTATGCTGCATAGTTATGCTACCTACTCTGTTGGGAGCACATCTATGTTGCCTTAAAATGCTGTCTAGGTATGTAGCTCACTAAGATTTGGAACGAAGCTCTTTCATTCTCTGTTGGGTTTTATTCTAGAGCCCTTTAAGGTGTGTAATCAACTCATATTCACGACACGTTTGATCAATATGTGATGTCGCTTCAGAGTTTAACAGTAGCCAATAATAAAGCGCAACTGATTCACTAACACTGACTGATTTAATCAGTTATTAACAGATCTTGGAATCTAGTGATTTAAAGACCCCATGAAATTTGAAGTTTTGGACTCCCCTTCAATATACAGTACATTAACACTGCAAAGTAAATGTGATTGTCAACAATTCCATGAGTTCTTTTAGTAGATTGCGGCAATAAATTTGACATTTCATGACATTTTTCTGATGTTACAGTGTCATAAAGGAGGAGGGGCCAGATAACGAGCAGGATAAAGAGGCCTCCGAGAGAGCCAATGAAGAGCCAGAAATGGTCAGTTAAAAACTCACCCTCGTGTGTTCAAAAGATATGCTGATTTAAATTTGTTCTTTTTTTTTTACTGTCCCTGGGATTCTACAATGCAAAACATTGTTTCTAATAATCCCAATACTTCTGTAGGATGGGAGTGATCATGATGAAGGTGAGGAAGCCGAGGGTGAGGAAGAGGAGGATGAGATGGAAGTGGATAGCTCTGATGAGTCTGACTCTGAGCTGGAGGAAAAAGGTAAAATTCATGCTTTTAATTTGTATTGGCCAGGTCTTTTTTTTAATTTAAGTTATGGAAGCTTGTTTCCGCAACGAAATAAAAAAAAAAGTAAAGATTTGGTTTTCCACAATTCCAATTTTTTTTCTCACAACTGCGAGTTTAAATATTTCAATACTGAGTGTTTTTTAAGCGATTGCGAGTTTATATCTCGCAATTTTGACTTATTTTCTCAGAATTGCGACTTTATTTCTCTGAACTGTGAGTTTATATCTTGCAATTCTGAGAAAGTCATAAATGCGAGATGTAAACTCGCAACTGCAAGAAAAAAAGTCAGAATTGTGAGAATAAAAGATAATTATATTTTAAATTGCTTTATTATGTGGCAAAAACAAGCTTCCATAATAAGTCTTGCAGAAAATTGCATTTGATTTTTTTTTTAAACTCTTAATGTAAGAATAAAAATAATATAATGGACACCCTAGTGGAAAAAAACCTAGTACAGTAAAAATCCTTGACAAATCACTTGACACTTCCTGATATACATATTAAAATTCAACTTTATTTGGAGTACTTCTTTATTGCACAATACACATTTAATATCAATATTAATATTTTAAATTAAGGGAATACATATATAAATGTATTTAAATTTTATAGTATACTTATCATAAAATAAATGCATTTCAAATACATGTTGGTATATTTATTTTTCACTAGGACATAATATACAGTATATTTAAAGCTATGATAATATGTTCTGTCAGTCTAGATTGCTATACACATTATGAAATATAATTTATTAAACTGTTAATTTTAAACATAATTTTTAAATAGCGTTTTAATTATTTTATTTGATCAACTCTTGTTCTTGTTGAATAAAAAACAACATTTCTGTGTATTTTGTGTGTTGACAGAGGACTTCCAGGCAGATCTGGCCAACATTACATGTGAGATCGCCATCAAACAGCGGCTGATCGATGAACTGGAGAACAGTCAGAGACGTCTGCACACGCTCAAACAACAGTATGAGCAGAAACTCATGATGTTGCAGAGCAAAATCAGGGACACACAGCTGGAGAGAGACCGCGTACTGCATAACATGGGTACAAAACACAATCATACACACATACGCAAGCATAATTAAGCAATTTATACTAATATGCGAGTATAAGCACTTCAAAAACATGACTATCTATCAAACGTTTGGAATTTTTTAATGTTTTGAAATAAGCCTCTTATGCTCACCAAGGCTGCATTTATTTGATCAAAAATACAGTAAAAATCATAATTATTCCCAACTTTTGACTGGTATAGTGTAAATGAAATTATGCACCTGCAACCTCAGTCTTTTAGTACATCTGTACTGCCCTCTTCTGGTTTGTTTTGGAAACAGCTTGAATGAAAATGCAAATGCACAAATAATAATAATTATTAAAAAAACTTTATAGGCCTTTTTCACACTGCACTCTTAAAGCAAACTGTTAGCACAGCGTAAGTGGCACTGCCGCGTAACTGTAGAAGCGTTACGTTTCTGTTTGAGGTTGAGATTTCACATTTCTATGCAGGCTCAGTGGAGACATGTACGGAGGAGAAAGCAAAGAAGATTAAATCGGAATACGAGAAGAAGCTGAACTCCATGAATAAGGAGTTGCAGAAACTGCAGTCGGCACAGAAGGAGCACGCACGCCTGCTGAAGAACCAATCACAGTACGAGAAACAGCTAAGGAAACTACAGCAGGAAGTGACTGAGATGAAGAAAACCAAGGTACCGTATGTTTGTGTATTTTCAAGCTGATCCGGGGAACCATCACTGTACTGTAGTGTCTAATCGTTTGTTATCATGGTGACACTGTTGCGTTCAGGTTGGTCTGATGAAACAGATGAAGGAGCAACAGGAGAGGAACCGAGTCACAGAGACCCGCCGCAACCGAGAGATCGCCACACTTAAGAAGGACCAGCGCAAACAGGAGGTGACACACTGTACCCTGAACAGCCCCAGAGAATTATGGGATATTCTCAGATACAATCCCTGCTCATTCTCTCCTTTTGTTTTGTCTTTCTTGTCTCGTTTAGCACCAACTGAGGCAGCTTGAGGCTCAAAAGAGACAGCAGGAGCTTGTTTTACGCAGGAGGGCAGAGGAGGTGACAGAACCTGGATTATTTGGGAATTACAATGTTTTGTTACAAAAGCGCTGGTTTGATGGCTGTAGCTGGTTGAAGGGAGTTAGGCCGTGTGTCCACCAAAGCTTTTTTTTTTTCTTCTCTCAAGTCTAGCGTATTTTTCCAATTGTTTTTAACGGAACGTCATATTTTTTAAAAACGTCAGCAACGAGGCACTGGTCGTTTTCTTACCGGTCGCCGAGAGTTGAAGAATGTTAAACTTTGGGTAAAAGACAGCGCTCATCAGCTGCATTTTCATTATAGATTTGCGCAAAACTTTTGCGATATTTTCAAAATGTCGATAAAAACTATTGCGAAATGACGGAATTTCTATTAATCGGTGTTATTAGAATCCAGTATTCCCGTAATTTGTTTAATAAGACGAGTAAAGTCTTCTGTCCAAACACACTGCGCCTTCTTTAAAGAATGATCGACTTTTACGTACGCCAGGTGACCTGTAAATACGGAAAAAGAAACTGTTTCCATTGCAGTTTAGCAAAATATTCCTTTTTCAAATTACCTGAAAAACCACCTCATGCGAGCGTAAAAACTTTTTTGCGGTATATGGGAGTTTTCGCGAAATTTACGTGCTTCCATTAAGCGTATTTTTAATTCGCAATTTCAATTCGCGCAATTTGAAGGGTAATGGAAATGCGGCTACTGTCACTGGTTTCCCAGCCGTCCAATCACAGTGGAGGAGGGGCGGGACAAATACCACATCGTCACATTCTGCTTGTACAACGATTGCAAACGACAGCAACAAGCACATCTCTTCATCCAAAACGAGTGGAATTGTTACATTATGTTGACATTTTTATATTCAGAAACAAACTATTTGCGAAATCGGATACTAAAATCGGCTTAAAATGCTTTGGTGAACACACAGCCTTAGAGACTCAACTTCTCAGAGATAGTTTTAACATAGTCTTATGAGTTTGGACTGACATTAGCATTAGTAAATGATGATAGTATTTTAATTTTGGGGTGCACTAACCCCTTTAATCATTCACAGTATAACACCTAGAGAAAAAATATTAAGATTTTTGATTTGTAAATGTTTTTTCCTGCTTCTTTGAATCAGATATCTGCCCTGAGACGCCAAGTGCGACCAGCATCAGGCAAGGTTAACCGCAAGATCAGTTTACCAGAGCCTTTGCAGGAGTCTTCACCCCGTGCGACTCCCATCCGACCACAAACCACCGGGGCCATGACTTATAACGGGACGAGGTAACGTGTGAGGTTTCATTTCAGATGGGTTGGCTCATGAGTGTTTGAGTGACTGATGTGGTTATGATATTTGTATTGAAGACGGTACCAGATGAGAACAGGAGGAGTGTACTTTACCAGAACAGCACGGGCCAAATGGCAGTCGCTAGAGCGTCACATTAGTGACATCATCATGCAGAGGATGACCATCTCCAACATGGAGACCGAAATGATCCGCCTACTTAAGGTGACTCAGAACTTTTATTATGAATTTTTTCATACCCATCGATGAAAACTTAGGACAAATGGTTAATGCTAATCAGATGAAAAACTGTAAACTTTTTCATTTTAAGCGAATTCGAGATTGGGTTAATTGACAAATCATTCGCTTAATTCTGTACAGCAACGTGAGGAGCTGACCAAACGCAGAGAGAAGGTGACGAAAAAGAGGGACAAGATCGCCAGCGAGGACACGGATGCAGACAGGACCGTCGTCTCTCTTAATGAAGAGATGGAGTCACTGACCGCCAACATCGACTACATCAACGACAGCATCGCCGACTGCCAGGCCAACATCATGCAGATGGAAGAGGCCAAGGTACGTGTGAGAAACAGGAAATGTCAAGTCAAGTCACATTTATTAATATATCGCTGACCTAATTTATGCAGCCTAATGATGTCACACCCTGAGAGTACATACAGTAAAATGATAATAATCTAGCAGCAGACCCTGTTTATGATGAGAAAAAATGTATTGCGGGTTAGAAATGTTTGATTCATTGGCTTAAAATCGCTTCATTTTAGGAGGAGGGAGATACAGTGGACGTCTCTGCTGTGATCAGCTCGTGCACGCTATCAGAGGCCCGTGTCCTGCTCGACCACTTCCTGTCAATGGCCATCAATAAGGTACGGGAGCTCAGTAGATTTTTATTTTGAAATTAGAGATGCTCAATATATTAATAATCACTGGTCAATATTAGTACTTTAACATAATTTGAATAAATGATCGTCATTTGGTTTCAAGTAAAAAAATATTTACACATAATTCTTATTTTGATAAAATTTTTAATAATATAATATAACATTACATAACATAATGTACAGTTTGGATACTACTGGATAGTGTACATTTTATGTTTTGACTTATTTATTTATTTATTTATTTTATTTAAATAAGTACTGTGACAAGTTTACTTCATAATATAATATAATATAATATAATATAATATAATATAATATAATATAATATAATATAATATAATATAATATAATATAATATAATATAATATAATAAAGTTCCAGCCTTGGGTAAAACTGGATAGTTTACATTTTATGTTTTACTTTTTGAGTGAATTTTGATTACATATTAATTCAGTTAATAGAGCATATTAATATTGTTTATTTATTATAATATAATATAATATAATATAATAAAGTTCCAGCCTTGGGTAAAACTGGATAGTTTACATTTTATGTTTTACTTTTTGAGTGAATTTTGATTACATATTAATTCAGTTAATAGAGCATATTAATATTGTTTATTTATTATAATATAATATAATATAATATAATAAAGTTCCAGCCTTGGGTAAAACTGGATAGTTTACATTTTATGTTTTACTTTTTGAGTGAATTTCGATAACATATTAATTCAATTAATAGAGCATATTAATATTGTTTATTATAATATAATATAATATAATATAATATAATATAATATAATATAATATAATATAATATAATATAAAGCCTTGGGTAAAACTGGATAGTTTACATTTTATGTTTTACTTTTTGAGTGAATTTTGATTACATATTAATTCAGTTAATAGAGCATATTAATATTGTTTATTTATTATAATATAATATAATAAAGTTCCAGCCTTGGGTAAAACTGGATAGTTTACATTTTATGTTTTACTTTTTGAGTGAATTTTGATTACATATTAATTCAGTTAATAGAGCATATTAATATTGTTTATTTATTTCAGAAATCTTATTTGCTAACATTAAATCGTATTACATATATTTGCATTGGGTCATCCTGTGCAAAAAAATAAAAAATAAAAATATTGGTTGACCACAAGTTTAGAGTCTCGCAATTGTTGACCATTGGTATCAGCCAAAATTTCTATATGGGTGTATCCTTAATTCAGAGTTATCATGATTATCATTGGAACAACAACATGTAAGGACACATTTTACATCCACAGTATGACCCATTTCTGAGTGCAACTTAACGTTCAATAATGTAGGCCAGGACTTTTTACCATCTGGATTTAATTGAATCATAAAAAGGGTGCCAACATATTACAGGTTTATATTATTTTCCCACCCAGAAACATTTCGTTGTATGTCATTGTTCTTAGGGCTTTCAAGCTGCACAGAAAGAGTCTCAGATCAAAGTGATGGAGGGCCGTTTGAAACAGACGGAGATAAACAGCGCCACACAGAACCAGCTGCTCTTCCACATGCTCAAGGAGAAAGCCGAGCTCAACCCTGAGCTGGACGCCCTGCTCGGGAACGCTCTTCAAGGTCTGACACATGCGCAAACACGCGCTCACGTACAGCTGCTTGGTGTTTTCTTCCTTTTAAGTTTGATTTTGATTTGCTTTTGTCTTTTTGTTGCCTGAATTCAAACAGAACTAGGTAACGTGCCATCGGGTAAGTAGAGGCATCTAGAGCTGTCCCACCAGTGCATGTGTCTCCCTCAGACTAACAGACAGTAACAGTAGAGCTGCATGGGTCTTGCCTAAACCCCCTGTGGACTTTACTCTGTGAAGAACGTGCCTTTCAACTGTAAAAGAGCTTCTAATAAAGACCCATGGAGGACGTAGACTCGTTCAGCTGTTATTAGTTTGTAATAGTGTTAAATTCAGCTCTAAATCCAGTATTATACTGTATAATAATAATAATAATTAACATTTTAATTAACAATAACACAATATTTAGTGCTGGGCAAACTAATCGCGATTAATCGCATCCAAAATAAAAGTTTGTGTTTACATAGCACTCCTTATTAATAAGAATGGTTATCATTTGCACATTTCAAATATTTAAACTTCAGCCAGTGATTAATTTGTGTAAAAATGATATATTTTATCGATGTAAAAACGTGTTTAATAATGTTTAAACAGTGCGTATGATGTTTAAGTTAAATACTGTCATTCTTCTGTGTGTTTATTTAGAAGAAAAAAAAGACAGGTGTAAAACGTGCCTCAATTGTTTTATTATTATTATCATTACTTCTTGCTTTAAGCATTTTTGTCACATTTTAAATCTACTTAGTAAAAAATGGATGATGGCTTTATATGATGAACACGGTACAAATGCAGCCGAACTACATATTCGCTTACTAGTTTCCTTTTGCCATAGTGACCATACATCCTTCAGAAATGTGTTTGCATCCCTAATGCTGGTGTCCTGGCTGTAGACTGAACACACTTCCTCTTTTCTAGTTCTGTTGAATTCAGGGTTGTGATAACAACACTATGATGCATGTCGCTTGAATAATAATGTTTACTGACATACACTGACAAGCTAAAATGAGAGAGCACTGGTGTTTCTAATGTTGAAGTGTGTGTGCGCGTGTGTGTGTGTTTGCTCAGAAAACGGCGATGAAAGCAGCAGTGATGAATCCGCACAGAGTCCAGCCACAGAGAAAAGGTAAGGCACTACAGTCAGGCCAATAAAGCTCTATAAACTGAATTGTAAATCTGTCTTGGTGTCCTTTTATCTATAAAACACAGTCAACTGATTCTGTTCTTGATCTAACGGAGTCATTTGGTGAATAATACTTTAAGCTACCTTTTGAAATTGCTTGTTGTGTGCTTTTTATTATCAGAAAAGTTATTCAGCCTCATTTCAATCATTGTCAGTGTCTTTCAAAAATTTGTAATTTCATTTTCAACTTTAACATTTTTGTCTGACATTAGAATATTTGTCTCTTGCAGTTGTTTGGCTTCAGATCTCATGAAACTTTGCGGAGACACAAAAGTCAGAAATAAGGTAGAACAGACTAAAGAAATTATACACGCACACATACACACATGTATAGTATATATATAAAAAAGATGTTATGCCATTAAAAGATTGGGGTCAATAAGGTTTTAATGGTTTTGAAAGAAATCTGTAATGCTCAACTTGTATTTAATTGAGCAAAAATACTGAAAGAAAAAAAAACAGTAATATTGTGAAATATTATAATTCAAAAATAAGTTATCTATTTTGATATGTTCAAAAATGTAATTTATATCTATAATGGCAAAGCAGAAAAAGATTTGTGTGTGTAAATAATAAATATATATATATACTCACACACTAAAACACATTGATCTTTTAAATTAGCCTGTTTGGTTTTATATTATTTACTTCCTACTACGTTGCTCACATAATTATCCTTCAACTATAAACATAGAATAACAGTTTATAAAAAAAAACAATAACAGCAGCCCTCATTATATTCATTGAGGGGAAGAAAAGTTATGTTGAGGACATAAATTGAAATCATGAGACATTTTCCTCACTTCTAATTTAACATACTATAACTAAAGTATTTGTACTCTTTGTTTTCATATACGATGAATTTAGGCTCGCAGAAGAACTACCACCCAAATGGAGCTGTTGTACGCCAACACTGGTGACCCTGATGCCCCTCCAGAGGATTTCTCTGCCGCTCTACTTCCTGTAGTGGAGAATCCTGAGGGAAATAAAGAACCGGCCCCTGTTCCCCACTTAGGGGACAGAGACTCAATGGCCTTATCCTCTAGCTTAGCATCAAAGACAAATAGTGTGTAAGTGATTTTGGTTCAAAGAAAGAAAAAAAATATATATTTTTACTATTATTACTGATACTTATACTGTATGGGATAAAGGACATGAAGTGTATTTCACAATGCCTATGAACAAGGCTAATTTTCTAGTCAAAACTAACAGTTATAAAACACATTTTATTGGGGACATGTTCATATGATCACTACAGCTAAATAAAGCGTGGCAAATGCCTTCACCATAACATCTCCTCTAGCATTACAGTCACGTCTGATGTGAAGTTTTTAAGTCGCGCTGGCTTTTGTCTACTGTGTAGCTCCAGTGCCAGATCTCCCACGGCTACAGAAAAGAAGCTTGTGGACCGCTCGCCTCTCACCCGCAGAAGAGCTCAGGACAGGAGCCAGAACCCTGCAGACAAAACCAGAACCCTGGACAAACCGTAAGAAACTAGCTTTACATAAATTCCTCCTTACAAACATCTTTGCTAAATTTGTTTACAGATGTTCTAAATCTCTTGCATTGCTAAAGTGAACGTCCATACTGTCATTCAGTGAACAAGAATAAAGTTTACTAAGGCGAGCATCAATAGCATACTAATACTAATAATTAGCATTAGCTGTCCCATGTAGCAGGACTCTGGCAACCATCCAAACAACCAAAAAAGCACATAGCGAAATGCTAAAAACCACTTTAGCAACCACTTAGAACAACAACATAGCAACGTTATAAAGCACTTAGCATTACAAAACCACTTTAGCAAGTTTTGACTAAAAAATTCAGTTCTGGGACCGAGGTTGTATTAAAACCCAAAGGTAGCTATTTTTTTTTTTAATAGCGTCTATCACTCCATTTCAAAACATGTTTTATACATGTCATAAATACTATTAATATTATTGCCATAGAATTTGGTCATAACATAAGTAGGTATCTTAAAATACTGAATGTTGCATTTAAAATGTTGCAACCAACCTTTTAAGGTGCGGTCACTTTAGCAAAATCTTATGGGCTAAAATGGTCCATTGTCTATTGTACGATTATGTGGATTGCTATTGAGAAGACTGGATTTCACCCATGAAAATTTGGATTTTTGCTGGCGAAATCCAGTTATTTCAATAGAAATCCAAACAATTTGCGTGCGGATGAAAGATTTCACCTACGGAGATTTCAAGAATTGTTCAAGTTGGGCAAGTGAATTCTCTGCGTTGACCAACAGAAAGCTGTTTGCTTTGAAAGTAACCTCTATGTGAGCTGTGCTTCGTACAGTTGAACATCTTTCGCCCTCACACGAAATTTCCAGTCCCGTGGATTCCAATTGAAATGAAAGGATTTTGCCGTGAAAAAAAAAGAACAATGGTAATTGTGGCCACACCTCTAGAACAACCTATGATGCCTAAAAGTGCTGTTTAGCTAGGCTGCTCACTACAGTTTTGGAACAGAGCCAGTGTATTTTGTTTGGTTTGATTGAGCGTTTCATGCATTATTACTGTGTGTTTTTTGGTCCAGAGGTGCGGTAAGCCCAGTTCAAGCGTCCCGCTCCAGCCGAGCATCCAGACTGCAGTGTGTGCACGTGGCCGAGGGTCATACCAAACCCTTGCTGTGTGTGGACTCAACTGATGATCTGCTCTTCACCGGCTCAAAGGGTCAGACACTGATCTTTATTTTTTTTTTAACCAGCCATAGATGCAAGGAATTTCAAGTTGTTACCCATAATGCATTGCTAGTATACACCCCCTACAAGAATTACAAATAAACATTGTGTTCTATCCGCACCCATTCCTTTTTTTTCCATCTCAGATCGCACATGTAAGGTCTGGAACCTGGTAACGGGTCAGGAAATCATGTCTCTTGGAGATCATCCCAGCAGTGTAGTGTCGGTCCGATACTGTTCCAGCCTGGTCTTCACCGTCTCCACTGCTTATGTCAAAGTATGGGACATCCGTGACTCTGCCAAATGCATTCGCACCCTCACGTGAGTCATTCTGGTACTGTTTCATATATTAAAAACCACTGTTCTCTAAAGCTTCTAAATATTTTTCCTATGGTTGCTCATTTTTAGCCCTCTGTCTCCTTTAGTTCTTCTGGACAAGTGTCCCAAGGTGACACGTGTGGGAGTAGTTCTGTTGCCATTCCACCAGGAGAAAATCAGATCAATCAGATCGCCCTCAATCCTTCCGGCACATTCCTTTATGCTGCTTCAGGCAACACGGTCAGGATGTGGGACTTGAGAAGGTATGGCCGATTTTACCACGAGTGTCTAGAAGTTCTTCTCAGTGCTAAAAAGGGACTAATAAGAAATGCCCGTGGGTAGAGTCATCTTCAAATATACAAATTAAACTGTATTTGATGGTACTCATGTAGTATAAGCTTTAACTAACTAGATTCTATTTAAACTCCACCACAGTTGACCTTAAAGAGAAAATGGATCGTAGAAGACGGGTAACCTGGGGTGTGTTTCCCAAAAGCATTGTTAATCAACCATGGACTTCCGTTACCAACATTTGATTCTGTGTTTCTGGAAATCATTGTTCCAGTGAACATTCAACGCACAGTGTGTTTTGCAATTGTGTGTGGTTGGAGCATAGCTTCTTGCTAGTATGACATACAGACTTAGGGTGCTTTCATACTAGCACTTTTGGTTCACACCTTGGTTCGTTTTGTTTGGATGATTTGAGCACTGTTTTCCAAACTCTCGTGTGCACCCTCGAAAGTGAACCACTGATGATGAAGTATGATTCAGTAAAACTGTGTTTGTGCTCACTGACAAGCAGGACTAATGCAATGCAAGCTGAGAGAATGCATATCTCATTTTTTGCTTACCTTCAGCAGAAATGGACGTTCTTTAGAACATTTGCAGAGCATTTAGCTCAGATAGACACACAGGCCGTTATGTGTTGACGGTTTGGAAACAATACTTAAGGTTAACTAAACAAAAGCATTACCTAGCAACCAGGGAGAAACAGCGGATGCTTTGTTGCAAATGTACTATGGTTTGGAATCATAAAAACAACACAACTGTGATTGTGTCAACACAATCCAGCGGGGGCAGAGAACCTGCGGTTGATTCAAACACCTGTAAATAAAGCAAAACCGTCCAGAACAAAAATAGTGATGCAGTCCTCAGATGCAATGTTCATTATTTTATTACTCCATCAACTGTGTGATGTAATTGACGTCAGTTTGATATTTGGAACAACAGATAATTTGGGAGTTAGTCATATCTAGCTACTAATTTTTCCAGTGATGTATCACAGTTATGTTGTTGTACCCCTGCACCCCTAATAACTAACTAACCTGTTAACCATCTAACATGCAAACTAAGTAACAGAAACATGCTCTTGAAATTGTATAATACTACTTGAGTTGACCTTGCCGTTTTGGATATGCTCTTACCCAGTCGTCTAGCTCTGGCCCTTGTCCAATTCACTCTGATCTTCTCGCTTGACCATTTTTTCTGCTTCCAACACATGAAATTCAAGAAACGACTGCTCACTTGCTGTCGAATATATCCCAAGGCTTGAGGTGTCATTGCCATTTTGTTTTACCTTCAGACTACATTCCTTTGAGTTGGAGGAATTCAAACATTTTTGATATTTTGAGCTGATTGTTTTCATTTGTCAAGCGTCTCGTAGTAACAAGGCACATGTTTCTGCATGAGTTTGTTGTGTTTGAAATATTTGAAAGTTTAGTAGTGTGTCCGATACCAGTTTTTCCAATCGGTCCAATGCCCAGTTTTTCCTCTGTAACATTTACAAAAAGTGTTCAGATTTTAAAGGTCGTATATTGTATTCCAGCCCTAAGTCTCCATTTACACATTATTGTGTTGTCTTCTGCAGGTTTGTATCTACTGGGAAACTGACGGGACATCTGGGGCCGGTAATTTGTCTTGCGGTAGACCAGATGGGGAAGGGTCAAGATGTGGTCATAACAGGCTCAAAAGATCACACCGTTAAGGTACGTTCAGACATTCTAACATTCTCTCCTTGAACTAACATAAGAGCCCCTATGGGTACATATGATAATTTTCACCTTTTGCTCACAGCTCATGCACAATTACACAAGCTGTTGCAGCTAATTGATGGTTGCTTAAACAAAAACATTAGTTTAAAGCATTAATATACTGTAGCCTCGAGTGCAACCAGAAACAAATCAAGGAAGATCCTTTTGGACTCCGATAGATATGCTTTTTGGACTTGTTCTGTATCCCTAAGGCTTTCATTTTCTTGTGTTGCAGATGTTTGAAGTGGTGGAAGGCACTCAGGGCAGTATCAGCGCCGCACATCATTTCGACCCTGCCCATAAGGAAGGGCTGGAGGCTTTGGCCATGCATGGGGATTCACTTTTTACTGCTGCCAGAGACTCCTGCATTAAAAAATGGGACCTAGCCAGCAAACACATACAAGGGGTAAGTACCTGATGCAAGAAAAGGCAGATTTGCTGAGTGGCGGTAAACGCTCTGGATGTGTTCCAGAATCCTGTGATCCTGCCTACCTAAGCAGCATTTTAAGGCATCATTCCCAAAGCTAAAGCAGTTCCATCTATAATGCAGCAAAAATTGTGGTGCCGTCTTAAAAGTTCTTGTCCCGGCAGCATTGTGTGTTTAAGTCAATCTTTCTGCTGAGTGAAAAATGCCATTCAAGATGATGGAATCGAGATAAAATGTATTGCAAATATACAAAAAGTCGGTAGATAAGCGATATGATAATCAGGGCTTGACATTAACAACCACCAACCCGGCAAATGCAGGTGGATTTCAGCAGTGGCGTGTAACGCAGTCACTCCTACTTCCCACTTTGGCGGGCTGAATTTATATATCTAATATATACATTTTACAATTGTAGTCTTTTAAAAAGACATCTGAAATAATAAACTAATTGCAATGAAGTGTTGTCAAAAATATAGATTTTCGATACATATCGATACTGAAATATCTGAAACGATTCCAATACTCATTCGCCTCCCCTCACTCATTCGCTTCATTTGCTCTGGATAAATATTGTTGGTGTTACAGGGCTTGAATTTCGGCGTGGGATTGTGCATAATTTGACTCATTCCCGCAGATTTTGTGCTCACACTTAAAGTCCCCGTGAACCGGAAGTTGCAAACGACTTTTCTCCAGTGTTGTGACGTATTTCCGAGAGAAACGGAATACTAAATGAGGCAAAATGGTGGGCGTGGCTTTTTTCCCAACTAGCACCTGATTGGATCTAGAAAAGTAGGTGTTTTCATTCAGCCTGTCTACTGTCAGTTGGAGGGGCGTGATTATGGATGTTAAGAAGACGCCCAAACCGTGAAACCTACGTCATCAGGCAAGGTCCTCCAACGCAGAGGGGAGGGGAAATTTCAGATTTTGATTAAAGATTACGAAGCCAAAAAAAATTTTTGTGTGGATTGACTTGCATGGATGAATTGTTCACCACAAAACGATCAATTTAGGCAAACAAAGTAAGTATGGTCAATTTTGATTCATGGGGACTTTAAAGTGCGCGTGCATAATGCCGCCTCTCAGTACTAAATTGAGTTCTTTTTTGCTGCTTCTTGCGGTCAAACAGTCAAATATCCAAAAATAATGTCAAAATGCCGGTCTTGGGGAGTATTCATGTAAACAAAGTCAGTTATGGTTTAAAGGTGGGGTATGTGATTTTCTTTTTTGACCATTTTTTCAAAATCACTTGATCCTATTCCTAACCCACTTACAGCCACTGAGTTAGAAGCACTGAAATGAAAATTAAGCAATTTAATCATCTGTGGAACGGGCAGGACTCGAAAAACTCCAGCCAATCATTTCCAAGACCACCTAGAATCATTGGACAGTCAGTGTGTCAATCAAACAGCCGTACCATACCCCCCTCCCCCTCGAGCGAGTCAGGGCCAGCGTTGGAGGAACGAAGGTAGGACCTTTTGAGAGTTGTGTATTTTCAAAATCTGCGGGCCGTTTTGCAAATCACATACCCCACCTTTAAGTGAACGTTAATAGTTGAGAAAGAAAACACGTGTAACAGTATAATGGATCCGTGCGCCAGTCTTAACGTGACAGCAGCATAATATACCTGCTGCCAAATTATGAGATAATATAAAAAATATCTATTTGGCAGTTTTTCCCCATGGTATCGATGTCAAAATTGTGGCCAGTGAAAATGCTGAGTGGCTCGTAACTTTGGAAAACCACTAGCCACAGTGGCTGGTGAGCAAAAAAAGTTAATGTCAAGCCCTGATGATAATGCTAAACTATATTTGAATCAAGAAAGTTTATAATATTTGGAGAAAGCTATTCGTTAGCATTTCCATTCATCTCAGTAGCAGGTTTCAGAGAGTCAGCTCACTAGGATCTGGAACAGAGTTGACTTTTGTTTATACCTAAATATAATCTATATACGACTCTTAACTATCACGCATAAAGACACTGACTGAAGTAAAACCCTCACAACCGACTTTCAGTCATCCTGCTATAATTAATTTGTCTGCATGTGTTCTTCTAGCAGGTAGAACGGGCTCATTCGGATCTGCTGAGCTCTCTGGCGGTGGTTCCTGGCTCCAGTGCTGTTGTGAGCGGCTGCAAGGGCGGACTGCTCAAATTCTGGCACACAGACACGCTCAGAGCTCTGGGAGAAATAAGGGGTCATGACAGCTCTGTCAATGACATCTGCACAAACAGCAATCAGCTCTTTACTGCCTCAGAGTGAGTGACAGGCATTTAAACACCGACACACACATAGAAAAACGCAGATAAAAACATAGCACCTATAATACACTGGAAGCCACATAACAACCTTGGTTAATCAGAATACGTGACTTGTTACGTTAATGCAGGTAATCAGTTGGTATTTTTTTATTCTATGTCCGGACATGCAATAGTTAACAAGTCATACAATTTCCAAAGTATTAAAATTATTGTACATAATCAGAACATTCTTGGTTTTCTTATAACCTTACTGATGACGAGGTGGTAATTTGATGGTAATGAAACTTGGGGCTTGCAATGTTGTTATCATTATCAACTAGGAACTCATGAAATTACTAAAAAGTATTTAATTAATTACGTAACTGGTACATTGTGTGTTAGCTGAGTAATGTGCTAAAAATTACTAGAACACCCCAGCAACTGCATAGCAACCCCCTTGCAACCGCATAGCAACACTTCGGTAACCAACCAGGCAAATACATAATGTACTAGAAACTACTAGAACACCATAACAACACCATGGCAACCACTGAACTCTTTTGCAGCCTCTTAGAAACACCTTGGTAACTACCCTGGCAAATACATAACAGTGTGCTTAAAAACCAACAGATCACCTTAGTAACTGCATAGCAACACCTTGGCAACCATTTTGAACTCTTTTGCAACCGCATAGCAACACTTTAGTAACCACACAGGCAAATACATAACAATGTGCTAAAAACTACCAGAACACCCTAGCAACTGCGTAGCAACCACTCTGAACTATTTTGCATCTGCTCAGCAACACCTTAGTAAATGCCCAGGTAAATACATAATGTGCTAAAAACCGCCAGAACTCACAGGAAAAAGCATAGCAACAACTTGGCAACCTCTCTGAACTCTTTTGCAACCGCATAACACTTTGGTAACCACCCAGACAAATACATAAAGTGCTAAAAACTACCAGAACACCCTAGCAAATGCATAACAACACCTTGGCAACCACTCTGAACTCTTTTGCAGCCTCTTAGCAACACCGTAGTTACTGACCTGGCAAACAAATACATAACAGTGTGCTTAAAAAAACACATCATCACCCTAGCAACTGTATAACAACACCTTGGCAACCACTCTGAACTCTTTTGCAGCCTCTTAGCAACACCTTGGTAACTGCCCTGGCAAAATATATAACAGTGTGATAAAAAAAAAAACACCAGATCACCCTAACAACTGCGTAGCAACACCTTGGCAACCACTTCTGATCTCTTTTGCATCCGCATAGCATCACCTCGGTAACCGCCAAGGTAAATACATAATGTGCTAAAAACCACCAGAACACCCACGCAAATGCATAGCAAAACCTTGGCAAGCACTTAGAACAACTTTGCAACCGTAAAGCAACACCCCAGCAACCATTCACAACAATCTAGCATTGTGGTAGCTTTTGGGTAGTTAGCAGACACATTTTTTTCATGAAAAATAGTTGCTAAACTGCATTGTTGTTAATCTTAATCCTGCCATTTGTTTGTTTTTTACAGTGACCGGACAGTGAAGATCTGGCAAGTGAAAGGATCTTTAGAGGACGGCCTTTACTGACTCAGTAAAAGCACCTCTGATGAGAACTGAAGGTTACTGTGAAAGTTTTGGCTTTCCCGCAAGAATTTCCTTTACCAACGTGACACTGCTTTCCTGAAACTCTGCTTCCATTCCCGTTTGGCAGTGACTCGGTGGAGAGCGTCCTGTTGTGACTGCTGTATATTTCCTCATCTACAGTGTTGAAGTGCCCTGTTTAGCTGTTGTTGACCATAATGGGGGATAATGTAGGTCAATAAGTGTTTGTTCATGTGGCACATTCCTAAAGCTGGGCTTTGGGCATCACAGGCTGCCATACGAGCAGTGCGTTTAAGAAGCACATGTGTTTGTGAACGTCATGTTGACTGGACTTAACCGATATTCTTTTAAATTATTCATTAATATTGATGTCAGCTCTTTCCAATGTTTGTTGACCAAAGTTAGACTCTTTTGTGCGAATCTTTATTCTTCAACACGTCACCCGTCTCAATGCAATCATACAGTAGTCTTAACTGCACTGGAATGGTGCAATGATATTTGCACCGCTATCTCTTGTCTACTTTGTGTTTTATCTTTTTTATAAAGCCTGGACTGTTTCTTTTTCAATTTTCTGGTTGAAACCTTTTAGTACGCTGTACAAAAATATTTCCTCTGATGTACTGTAGTTATTATTAATGTCAGATGGCAAGTGAAAATAAACTACATCTGTCAAAATCCCACAGGTGTCTGAAGTTTTTTCAGTCAGACCAAAGACTATGGTCAGACCTTATTCAGAGCAGCGCCATGACAGGTATAAAACCTGTGAGGATATCATAGACTTACCGTCGTGTTTTCAATGGCATCCACTGTAAAGCTCCTAGATCACTTATAATTCACTTATAAAGTTTTTTTGTCTACTGAAATGTATTGGAAATAAGTTTTTTTGCAGTGTTTGGTCAGCAGAACAGTCAAAAACACAGCGCTGCTGTGAATAAGGTGAAAACTTTAACGAATTTATGTACTGTAAAGTAAAGCAGTGAAACTGCAATTTCATAGTACTATCACTAGGGGGCAGTGCACACACAATGGACTGTGAACTGGCATTATCTGTACAGTGTATGCATATGGTCAGGAGACTTTTGATTAAATTGTAATAGAAATCATGTTTAATTTACATATATATTATCCATAAATAAAGATCTGGGGGGGGGGGGGGGGGGGGTGGGGGGTTCTGAATTAACATCTCTTACTTTAAAACTCTCAGCTCATAAAAAAGTTAAAGCAAAGAATATATAATAAAAATGTTTCAGTTATTTCTATTTCTATTATCTTTTTGATTTATTTAATAATTTTCATTTATATAGCCTACATGTGCTTGGTGTGATGGCAATCGCAATATTGGAAACAGCAGTTGATATAAAAATCAAATAAAAAATTGTGATCAAATGCAAATGGTTAAAACAAATTATAGAGATTATTATAAACGATTTTTATTATTAACATTATTATTATTACTTCTTTGAAAAGTGCGAAGTACAAGCTTTCATGAATTTATTGTAGAGAGGAAGTAAAACAAAAAGTCCCAAAATACTGAAAATCTGGCAAAATGTAACATTTTAACACTTATAAAAATTAGGAAAACGTAATTATAGTGATACAATTAATTAGCCTACTTATTATATACCCTTCAAAACTATAATGATTGCTTAACATTTTTTCCCCTTTGAAATCATCATTGGTGACATAATGAAAGAATTTACCATTTAAAATATTGATCAATGAACAAAATAAATGTACACTTATTAAACAAAAACAAAAAAAAATGTGTGTATTATGCATTTGAGCCAGGCCCCCTAATGTACCTTTAAAATGACCTTTGACCAAAAGCCTGAGGGGCCACCCATGCACATTTTATTTTTAATAGTTGTTACCAATTCATGTTTAATGTAAATCTATATTATATGAGGGGGTTAAATCACGTGATTAAAAGAAGCTTTGACAAATTAGATGCAAGTATAGCTCTGATTAAAAATATAAAACAAACAGATCCATCACTCTGAAATAATTTATCCCAACAAATATGCTCTCATTAGTTTCATGATGAAGTTTGAAATAACCTGACATGAAGAAGCACTCGTTCTGTTTGTGAACTAATAAAACCTTATGTAAGTGAGTATTGAGTTTGATTCAATTGACACACAGATATGTTATGCTAATGGCACACAGGGGAAACACTGTATTCTATATTTTATTTGTCCTAGTTACACTTCTGCATCGCCTGTGGTCTGTTGCTCAAAAACTAATTTAAATCTAAGGAGTATTAACAAACAACTAAAAAGCCCATTGACTTTGGAGCAATGGAACCGGAAGTGCAAAGACGCCAACTAATTTCTGCGTTTTGGAGAGTACGGGAACTAACCGTTATGCCGTAACCGTCCTGTTGAACGGACATGGAGCAAGTCCTTCTCTTACAGCAGCTGTCTCCATCTCGCAAGGCACTCATCTAAATTTAGAATAAGAGGGAATTCACTCAGCTGTAAGGAATCTCTCAGCTCAAGCACACACACACACACACACACACACACACACGCACCATCACGTCATTCTACCGTACTCTGCTCTAATGTCCGTCAGTCATCATCTGCTCCTTACTGGAAACATGACGAAAGGATACAGGATTCAGTTTGAACAAGGCAGACCTGTGCGAATATAAAAACTCAAATATAAAAACCATACAGTCTCGAAATAAATACCTTGATGAGAGTGTGTCTAATAAATCAAAGGTCTTTGTTCTTCCTGGTGAGACATGCTGATTGATTTAAAGGCTATTCCTGATGAAGCGATATGGAGAGATAATGAAAATCACCCGCTGAGATGATGATGAGGTCTAATATTTCATCATGTTTTTTTTGTAAACAAGTGACATTAAGATAAAGAAAAAAAGATGGCTGATTGGCCAATACAATACATATTTTTGACATGGCCAAAATGCTCTGACAAAGTCCGAAATCACTGTCATTATTGAATAGATACTAGGGATGCACGATGATATCGGGACAACATCGGTATCGGCCGATAAAAGCTTAAAATGACCATCATCGGCATCGGCCGATATGAATATTTCTGCCGATGAGCCTTGCCGATAGGGGGGCGTGTTTCCTATACGCGCGTGACGCGAACGAAGCATGAGCGCCAGCAACTTAAACTTCCAACTAGGGGTGTGCATCTCACGGTTTTTGATCGTGGACGATTAAAATGTCTCCACGATCTGCTTTTGAAGAAAAATCATAGTATTGTGCATTCTATCAGTTCAATTCTGGCGCCTTCATCTCAACATACTGTACAACGCGACGTACATTCACATCACATGTAAACGCAGAGGTAGAGTTACACTCACGGGACACTGCAATTCACAAAAGTTCATTGTTTGCATGTGCGTCAAAGTCTTGCTAGGTAAACATGTCATTCACGTGCTGATGCGCTGTTCTAACATCCGCTTTTCTGAGCACGTTACACCCGACGCTCACAGGAACTAAAAGCCTGTCACAGCGCCTGCATACTGGACTAATCTTTCGAGTCTTATTGCGCTGATACTGTCAAATACACACAAGGTTTACATAAAAAAAGTTGGTTATGTCTAAAGTGAAAGCAAACAGAGAAAATCTGCTTGTCAAATGCGTGTATATTAGACGCGTCGCGTTACTCGCGTGCAGTTCTTAAAGAGACAGTAATAATATTCTGCCGCTTGTCTTTAAAGAGATACTGCACCCAGAAATAAAAATTCTGTCTATCTAATGTTGTTTCAAACCTGGATTCATTTCTTTCCTGTGCTTAAATATACCATGGAAGTCACTGGAGTACAGCAACTGTTTGGTTAGCCACATTCTTCCAAATAACTTTTATAATTTCAACAGAAGAAAGAAACTTGAGAGAGTAAATGATGACAATTAAAATTTTTGGGAGAACTATCCCGTTAATGTTAATAAAACAACAAAACACAGAGGAAATCACTCACTGCTCTTTACTGAGAACATTAATAGAAGCTTTAATAAGCTTTTTTTGCACTTAAAAAAAAATACAAATATATCGATATCGGTATCGGCATCGGGCAAAATTAGTTTGAAAATATCGGCATATCGAATATCGGCCAAAATCCTATATCGTGCATCCCTAATAGATACAGTATGATGTTACATGTTAGAAACTATATTTTTTGCATAAAGAAGATCCTTAATTATTTGCTTAATAAATTAGTATTTAAAATTATATAAATCAGGCATTATATCAATAGGCCTATATCCCATGAGTCTTCCCAAGCTCACTAAACACACAGAATGGAACAGAGTATGTGAATGGAGAAAGCAAATGATTTTCCTATTTCTGTGAGCGCTCCAGTGTCACGATACTAAAAGATGAATACGAGTCAAAGAGATTCCAAAAACAGACGCATTTAATAAGAAAATACACTCAGGAGACAGCGTGTCTCTAAACACAAACGCTGACACAAACAATAATCAACAGTGAACTGAGAACTCAGAGGAACTTAAATCTACACAGATAATGAACAAAATACTAACAGGTGTGATCAGATTAATCAGTAACCATAGTAACAAACAAGTGGCGGGAAAATGAACAAAGGAAACAATGCTGAGCAAAATAAAAGTCCATGAAAATGACATATGTTGCGTCTCAATTTTCCTACTTATACTGTGCCCTAAAAGTACTCTTTTTGTGAAGAAAAAGTAGATACTTTTGAGTGTGTACTGTGTAGCAGAAGAGTAGACATGCTTTGGGACATAGGGCCTACTATCACGTCATACAATTGTGTCTTTAACGGTTGCTCTCTGTCGCATCCTGACACAGAAAACTGGCCTGTCAATCATGTTGTCACAGTTAAAATCCTCCACATTCCATTTAATTTAATTTAATTTCCTACCATATCGGAGAGAAATGCAGAAGCACGTTGATCTGCAGTCGTGGGTCTTTCATGCTGTAACGGTCACCAGCTGGAGTGCCCTTGAGAGCCACCAGAGGGCACTCCACATCAGACTATTGTCACTCCCTCACAAAATACATCTCCCATAACTCACTGCCCGGACTCTTCATCCATTACATTCACCTGTGTCTCATTATCTTGTTTAGCTCACTTCATGGTTTTTTCATTCATTAACTGCGAAGTAGACTCCAGTACCACACCCCAGTCCAGCAGGTGGCGGTAATGCACCATTAAAGTTAGTTGCCAACCGCCATAAAATTGAAAGAAGAAGAAGAATTATCTGCAAAGTCTTGTTTAGTGATTCACTGCAATTCCGAGCATTCTTCCTGGTTTTATGTCTCTTGGTTTTGGATTTCTTGCCTGTTGCGTGGATTACTCTTGTGCCTTGTTGTGTTTGTTTGTATGGACTGCCTGCCTGTGTTTGAGCTTGCCCGTACTTTGGATTACATCTTTGGATTAGCCTGTTCAATAAATACTGCATTTGGATCCTCAACCGTCCTGTCTCGGAGCAGTTTGTGACAGAAGACTTCGCCAATATGGATCCAGCAGTTGAGTTAGTCTGCATGCGCCGAGGTAAGCATACCCTTGAAGAGCACGTTCATATTTTCCTGGACATTGCAAATGTTTTTGAACAGCCAGATTGTGCTCTCATTGACTTTTTCTTTAACGGGCTTAACCATCCGCTTAAGGACAAGTTTATCCACGATGCTCCTCGAGGGTTGTTCAGTGACTTTTTGGATTATGCCCTGCTTTTGTGTGGTTCCTCCTTCACTGTTGGGGAGGTTGAGGAGAACATGTCCCTTAAACGTTTTTTTGGGGAGGGGCATCACACTCCAAGATCCAGTGGCCATGGAGCTTGGCACCACAGTCACCAGCATGCCCAGGTCTGCCTCTTCACGTCATGCTTGCCGAGCCTGAGTCAGTTCTGGAAAAGACAGCACTCATCATAGTCGCCACTGCGATTTTGAGTGTGTGGGCAGTACCCACGTCGGCTCCAGCTCGTGAATCCTTGGCCAAGATGGCCGCCGTCCTTCCTGAGTCTCGTCCCGTCATGGCCGCCCTTCCAGAATCTCATCCCGTGATGGCCGCCCTTCCAGAGTCTCGTCCCGTGATGGCCGCCACGCATGTGGACATCATGGCTGCCGCCACGCCTGTGTCTTCAGACAAGATGGCCATCACCCTCTACCCCTGTGTCTTCGGACAAGATGGCCGTCGCCCTCTACGCCTGTCTTTGGACAAGATGGCCGTCGCCCTCTACGCCTGTGTCTTCAGACAAGATGGCCGTCACCCTCTACGCCTGTGTCTTTGGACAAGATGGCAGCCTCTGCCCCTGAAGCGTTGGATCCTCAACCTTCCTGTCTCGGAGCAGTTCGTGACACATGCAGAGAACTCTCCTCATATTAATGCATAATGATGTCTTTAAAAGTTAATGGCCAAACAGATCTTTATAAAAGTCCACATTGTTATTGCAGATGAAATATAATGTAACGAATCACACAATAATAATATACATAAAATGTATTTAAGGGGGGCCGGAAGGCCAATTTAGCTCAAAAGGAATGATTCATCGACTTGCAATGAATCTTGACCGAATCACTATGGACCGAGCAAATGACTCGTTTTGAGTTCATTTGAACGGGCCGTAATTATAACCTTGGAACAGATATGAATATCCAATCTATAGTGAAACACTATGTATTAGCAAGGTAACTTTAGATCGACAGTACAAGACATTAAATGTGCAAGCACAACACAAGGCAAATATCTTTTCAAATATATTGACGACTTTATTAACTATTCTAAACACATAAAACTAAGGTCTAAACACAATCACACACACGCATTCATACAAGGCACAGAGGAAGAGAGAGAGAGAGAGAGTTTTCAGAGTGAGATGCACTTTGTAAGACATGACCTGAACGAACCACCAAGCATTAATTTAAACCTTAGTTTCTTAGACAGGTTATTCAATTTACATTAACGCACCAGTTCAGTTAGAGTCTGGAGTAAGTTACTTGCTTGTCTTTGCGTTGCTTAGGGAATTCCCTTTTTGCAGTGCTTCGTCGAAGGGGTTTCCCGGCCGGGTCCGCGTGGCTGGTTGTCTTTGAAGTGCCTGGATGGAAGTTTCTGAACAGCCGGTCACGTGTGATTGGCAGGCGAATAAGAGTTTTTACAGTTCGAAGCGCGTTGCAGGAGAGACGTTTAAACGAACTTCGCAGCAACTTAACTTTGAACCGAGACTTTTATAAAATAGAAAATAAAGGAAGAAATGAAAGTAAGACGAGTTAGATGGCTTGAATGAGCTGTTTCAACCCCGATCTTGATGGGTTATTTGTCTGCTGGTCTAATTTGGTCTGGTCGATGTAGAAGCTTGCGAACACGCTCTTTGGTGTTTTCAGAGAGAAGCACGAACAGGAACACTCTCTTGCTGTTGCTAGAGAGAGGCGCAAAACTTAATTCAACACCGAACTGCTCTCTGAACCGAATTTCTTTCTCTACTACTTCTCTAACTCCTTTGTTCGGGTCTTTAACTTAAAAGTTAGTCCAACCTCTTTTGGATAATTCTGACCAATGAGACAATGGCATCATTTTAGGAGGTGGAGCTAGTTCCTATTTATCGTTATCTGGGATCTGCTTGGGTTCCAGCACTTAGCAGAGAACAAGAGACCCCAGTTTAAACATTATAGATTATTATAATCATACAAAACATTTTACACAGATTTCAAACAAGCCACCTTTTGAATTAAGGGCATACGATTCTTTTGATTGGAAGCACGATACTCTTTCATCCATACACACAGTTATATCACAATTACATGATTTATATGTGATCTAAGCATAATACAAACATGAATTGTAGGAACAACAAGAATTATGATGTTTGATAAGTCCACTGAGCATTGTTCTGCGTGAGTTTTAATGATATGTGATATGTAATATGTATTTGATATGTAAAGTCTGTGTAAGTCTCTCATGTTCCATGAAAGCGTGGTCTGTTTTACATCGCTGTCCTGCTCAGCAGTGGTGATGCTGAGGGAGGTCAAAGGTTTTCAGGCCCCTTGGTGGTCAGGCCTCGTTTCACCATTTTTGAGCAGCTTTGTCTGGCTTAAGGATGAAAACAGTGACACGTTCTTCATGTTTATGTGTTTATGCTTATCTCTGGGGCCATAAAAGTCTTCTCTGGGGGGGTTTCTAGACAATTTGGAGCCAGTCTTGTGACTTTGGAATGTGGTATTCAGATCTGAAATGCTGAATCACATTTGAATGAATCCCATGAGAGATTAGAAAGATTAATTTGTGTTTGGTTCATCCTTAAAGTCTCTACAATAACAAGGATATCAATCAATAAAATAAAAATTATCAGGTTAAACTTTGATTAGTCACTCAAACCTTTATCTAAACCTCTCACTGTCGGTCGCGCATATCTGCCATGTTTTGTAGTTTTTTTTAACACTTTTTACTCGTGTTCGTAGTTCCTCCTCCAAAGCGCAATGGGGTGTGGGCAATTTTAGCCTTTATAGTGTGCACGGATCCACACTTCGAAAATCAACCGGAAATAGACTCCCGGGGACTTCTGGCATACTCTTTCAACGTACTACGATTTGGGACACACTTATTTCAATCTCACATACTGTTTAGGATGGATAGATGAATAAGTATCCAGGATTTCCAGCTCCACTCCGGGCTTTTCATTTTCTGCATTTTACATTTTTAATAAAACATTGTTTAGTATGTATTTACGCCATTTTAGTTACGAGTACTCGTAACTAAATAAATATCCCCATAAACCACGTTTGTGTTGTAATACATGTCATGATGTAAATTTGTGTCTTCATATATGGTGCCTAATAGGTTTCTTAAACGAATTGCTATTAGTCACACTTCTATAATTAACCGTGGCACATAACGCATGTTTTACAGTATGAGACATTGTAGAAAAGATTTTTTTTTTCATCTGTGATTCCATCTTGCATATTTAATGCCTTGTTTGTGTTTCAACAAAAGAGCTACTTATGTTATCCATTCAATTCTGCCAATTCAATTCAATTTTCAAAGTCTCTAACAGCAGCAACAGTAACATTCACTATGATTTAAAAAAAAAATCATTTCATATGGATTCATTAGATATCCGTCGAGTCATCTAAAGCTGTCCCTGAATAAATGTTGGCTAATCGTTGCATTGATGTCCAGTTGTTTGCCAGTTAGCATGAATGTACTGCTAATCCAGACCTGATGCCAAAAGTCAATAATCACTGTTGTTGATCCCTGAAATGTGAGTTTTTCCACCAGTCCCTAGAGACAGCATTGCCATATCCTCATGAATTCAACATGAGACTCGTCATATGTGTATCTGGTTATATTCAAAGCAACTGTAAAGAGAGTCAATTCAACATGCCTCATCTGAGAACAATGCAACATAATGAACTCATCTGTGTTCATGCGTTGAGTCTGAAAGGTATGGATGCAAGTAGTTTTAGTAGTCTATACATAATATTTTTTTGTTTCTTGAAATTTCGAAGTGTTTGTATTGTTTCAGAAGAATTATACCAGTTTATTGTTCCAGCTGCTGCTGGAGTTGTAAAATTCAGTTGGAACTACTTCCTCAATGCCTGATAAAATGAGCACCACTTTAGTTTCAGAAAGAACGTTATGCAAAGAAAGAGAATCAGCTGATCATAAGGTGAACATTAAATTTGTATTCCCATAGCTTAATAAATGTGATCATATACATTAGAAATTAGAACAGTAACAGCCATTGCTATACACATAAACATGTATTGTGTAATTACTGTCGCTCAGTCCACAATAAAATGCTGCATTTAAAAATTATTATAACATAATCAATATTAACATAATAGTAATTACTAAAATTAATGTTATTTATATATATATTTGAGGGTATGTATACACTCACCTAAAGGATTATTAGGAACACCTGTTCAATTTCTCATTAATGCAATTATCTAATCAACCAATCACATGGCAGTTGCTTCAATGCATTTAGGGGTGTGGTCCTGGTCAAGACAATCTCCTGAACTCCAAACTGAATGTCAGAATGGGAAATAAAGGTGATTTAAGCAATTTTGAGCGTGGCATGGTTGTTGGTGCCAGACGGGCCGGTCTGAGTATTTCACAATCTGCTCAGTTTCTGGGATTTTCACGCAAAACCATTTCTAGGGTTTACAAAGAATGGTGTGAAAAGGGAAAAACATCCAGTATAAAGCAGTCCTGTGGGCGAAAATGCCTTGTTGATGCTAGAGGTCAGAAGAGAATGGGCCGACTGATTCAAGCTGATAGAAGAGCAACTTTGACTGAAATAACCACTCGTTACAACCGAGGTATGCAGCAAAGCATTTGTGAAGCCACAACACGCACAACCTTGAGGCGGATGGGCTACAACAGCAGAAGACCCCACCGGGTACCACTCATCTCCACTACAAATAGGAAAAAGAGGCTACAATTTGCAAGAGCTCACCAAAATTGGACAGTTGAAGACTGGAAAAATGTTGCCTGGTCTGATGAGTCTCGATTTCTGTTGAGACATTCAGATGGTAGAGTCAGAATTTGGCGTAAACAGAATGAGAACATGGATCCATCATGCCTTGTTACCACTGTGCAGGCTGGTGGTGGTGGTGTAATGGTGTGGGGGATGTTTTCTTGGCACACTTTAGGCCCCTTAGTGCAAATTGGGCATCGTTTAAATGCCACGTCCTACCTGAGCATTGTTTTTGACCATGTCCATCCATTTATGGCCATCATGTACCCATCCTCTGATGGCTACTTCCAGCAGGATAATGCACCATGTCACAAAGCTCGAATCATTTCAAATTGGTTTCTTGAACATGACAATGAGTTCACTGTACTAAAATGGCCCCCACAGTCACCAGATCTCAACCCAATAGAGCATCTTTGGGATGTGGTGGAACGGGAGCTTCGTGCCCTGGATGTGCATCCCACAAATCTCCATCGACTGCAAGATGCTATCCTATCAATATGGGCTAACATTTCTAAAGAATGCTTTCAGCACCTTGTTGAATCAATACCACGTAGAATTAAGGCAGTTCTGAAGGCAAAAGGGGGTCAAACACAGTATTAGTATGGTGTTCCTAATAATCCTTTAGGTGAGTGTATGATGCTATACAGTAGCACATGTGATATAATGCTGAAATTATACCAAAAAATTATTTGAATAAATACTGCATTATTTAACCATGTCTATATTTATGATTTGTGTATTTGATTGTGTTCTATAACAGTATTATTACTATTATTTTAATATTCTATATATATTATACTATATGTCACATGTAGCCTAATATAATACTTAAATGATACAACAACATTTATTTGAATAAATACTACATTATTTAATAATGTCTATATTTATGATTGTGTTCTATAACAGTATTATTATTATCATTATTATAACACTTAGCCTACGTGGTAATAATAAAATGAATAAGAACAAGAAGTAGAATAATGGAACTGTTGTTGTCTCTGTCACGGCGTTGTCAGTGTTAAAAATCTGTTTTGAGTCTCACATGAATTCACACACAGCGAAGAATTCACCAAGTGTGGCACCATTCCTTCGCCCATGCAGCAGCACACACTCTCTCTAACACACACACACACACACACACACACACACACACACTCTCTCTCTCTCTCTCTCTCTCTCTCTCTCTCTCTCTCTCTCATGGCGAGCAGAAGGGACGCCGTCTCTGTTACGGACTGACGGAAGCTCTGCTTTCCTCCTCGCATTCTTTAAAAACACATGAATTCACTCGCGTAAAGAGGCGTGAGTCTCCACACTCTTCCGTCTAAAGGGGTTAAATAAAGGAAACCTCAGCATGAACAGTATGAGCAGTTGCGGCTTCCTGAATATGGCGACGACAGGAGATTTTGACCCGCTCAACGCCACTATTCCTGCCACAAAAGTTGAGATTACGGTCTCGTGCAGGTGAGGAACGTTGACGTACCGCTCGCACCTTTACGTACAACTGCCTTTTATTGACAATCCGCCTGATGTTTTAATAAAACATTTGGAGACGACACAATTACGCATGACATTTTGGCACAACACCAGGTTATAACCTCGTCTATCTCCAAAATGTCATGCGTAAGTGTGTAAACGTGGTGTAGGATATGTGAATATCATAATAGAAGAAATATATTTCCACTGTACTTTTACTCTTGGAGTTTTTCGGACTGTTACTTTCTTTCGCACCATAACAAACACTATCCACGCCGCTTCTTTCACCAGCTGTTCGTCAAATGCCTAACATAAGTTTTGTTTTGGTATAACTATGGTGTTTTTTTCCGAAATGGGCTACTTCTGAAGTGAAATTGAAACCGAAAACACACAGTCGCACGTTTGTTTTGGTCATGATGATTACTATCTATCGACTTCTATTGTTTTATACTGCACTATTGATATTTATTTCATTTAACCACAAGTCATAATTTGGTTTATTATGTTTATTGAACTCTCATTCGGGTTTGACTATCCTTTAATAATTTGGTCTCCACAATGTAAGAAAACCCCCCTCACTTGTTGTTGTATTACGAATATTATGGTCTTCCGGTTGATTTCTTTCTTAATTTCAACCATAAACGACTGCAAAACCACACGTACGTTTGAATCAAACATGTCTCCTTGATGATGTTCAAGTTGTTCAAGAGTAGTTTATGAGATATCACATTATAACTCAAATATTTAACACTTCCTTAAACATTCCTTATCCTAAACACACTTTCATACTTTGGTAGCACTTTATTTTACAGTCCTGCTTCCATGTACGTATTATAGTAATTACGGTAACACTTTACAATAAGGTTAATTAGTTAACATTAGTTAATGAACTAACAATGAGCAATACATTTGTAACCATATTTATTAATCTTTGTTAATGTTAGTTAATAGAAATACAGCTGTTCATTGTTTGTTCATGTTAGTTCACAGTGCATTAATTAAAGTTAACAAATACAACCTTTGATTTTAATAACTTGTTAGTAAATGTTGAAATTAATATTAACTAAGATTAATAAATGCTGAAGTATTGTTCATTCTTAGTTCATGTTAACTAAGGTAGTTAACTAATGTTAACTAATTAACCTTATTTTTAAGTGTTACCATAATTACAATAATAACTAGGTACTAAACCTGAACCTAACCTTAACCCAGTAAGTTATCTTATATTACCCAGTACTTTCTTAGGTTAGTACACGCAAGTACATATACTATAAAATAAAGTGCAACCCATATTTCTTATCAATATATCATCATAATTGCTGGTGATTTACCTTTTGAACTCACTCTCCCACCAGAAGCGAGTCATTCTGGATAATGATTATTTCATATTTCTCAACAGCCTGTGTTTAGCTGGAAAATTATGGCTTTAATAAAGCAGAAAAAAAAAATATATTTGGGAAAGTTATTGATTGTTGTGCATTTAGAGATTGTTCAGATGAATAATTCACGTGTAGGCCCTATACGTTTGTGATGCATCCGGGCTCCCCTCGCGTAAACAAATGCGAGCAGGCAGGAGCTGTCCGCTCAGCCGTTGTGAGGAGATGTTGACGGTGAATTACTATGCTCCGTGTCCCCTTGGGCAGGCTTGTGCAACAGGGGAACACACACTCACACATAGGTGCGCACAATCTAGAAGCTCTCTTGGGAAGGGAACGGTAGCGGTGCCATGGTTACGATCAGGTACATTCCTCTACTGTAGGGCCACTTTACCACTGTCACCATGGTTATCATGGGAGATGAGCAGATAGAGTAGAATGTCTGTATTCATAAGATCACAGTCAAACCTATGAAATAAAATGCTAAATTAGATGCATATTACATTTAGTGTCTAGTGTTATGGATATTTCGAGGTCCACAGGTGTCGCTAAGTTTGCCCGTTGAGCAAGTTAGCTTGGTTTTTTTGTGTTTTTTTAGCTGTTAATTATGTTTCAGAGTGACCGGAGTTCAATTTTCAATGTGAGCTGTTTTTTTGACTGTGTAATTATCTGAACTTGAAGCGCATGAGGGTGTTAGGTCACTGTATAATCACATACAAATTGGAGAATGGCTGGAGAATATCCAACCTTACTGCTAGTTAAATATAGTCTGTTTTAAAGGGCTTTATAGAGATCATTTAATTACAGGTTTTTTTTTTTCAAAAGGTAAGAAGTGAATACAGGATACATGTGGGTAACAGATAACAGACATGTATTTTAGGTTGAAATATTTATGAGTGTATATTATGACTGTATGCACTATTCTGGATAAATTGAGAATCACATTTTTTATTTTTTTTATTTTTAAATAGAGATTATGATTTTCTCAAGATTCTGAATAGATGACTAAACAAAATAATAGAGGTTCTCACAAAATGTTAATCGCTGCAGTCTCTTTCAAAATGTTTAACTGATTTGAATGAATATTTTAAAAAAAGTATTTTGAGTGAATGATTCAATGACTCCCTCATAAAGATTGCACTTGTCTCATCACACGATAAATCAACGTTTTTGAACGAATCTCTTGATTGAATGATTCAATGACTCCCTCATAAAGATTGCACTTTTTTCATTACACGATGAATCAAGTTTGTGAACGAATCTCTTGAGTGAATGATTCAATGACTCCCTTATAAAGACTTAACTTGTTTCATTACACAATGAATCAACGTTTTTGAACGAATCTCTCGAGTGAATGATTCAATGACTCCCTCATAAAGACTTAACTTGTTTCATTACACAATGAATCAACGTTTTTGAACGAATCTCTTGAGTGAATGATTCAATGACTCCCTCATAAAGACTTAACTTGTCTCATTACACGATGAATCAAGTTTTTGAACGAATCTCTTGAGTGAATGATTCAATGACTCCCTCATAAAGACTTAACTTGTTTCATCACACGATGAATCAACGTTTTTGAACGAATCTCTCGAGTGAATGATTCAATGACTCCCTCATAAAGACTTCACTTGTTTCATTACACGATGAATCAAGTTTTTGAACAAATCTCTTGAGTGAATGATTCAATGACTCCCTCATAAAGACTTAACTTGTTTCATTACACAATGAATCAACGTTTTTGAACGAATCTCTCGAGTGAATGATTCAATGACTCCCTCATAAAGACTTAACTTGTTTCATTACACGATGAATCAACGTTTTTGAACGAATCTCTCGAGTGAATGATTCAATGACTCCCTCATAAAGACTTCACTTGTTTCATTACACGATGAATCAACGTTTTTGAACTAATCTCTTGAGTGAATGATTCAATGACTCCCTCATAAAGACTTAACTTGTCTCATTACACGATGAATCAAGTTTTTGAACTAATCTCTTGAGTGAATGATTCAATGACTCCCTCATAAAGACTTAACTTGTTTCATTACACGATGAATCAACATTTTTGAACGAATCTCTCGAGTGAATGATTCAATGACTCATTCATAGAGAGTTCACTTGTTTTATTACACGATGAATCAAGTTTTTGAACGAATCTCTTGAGTGAATGATTCAATGACTCCCTCATGAAGACTTAACTTGTCTCATTACACGATGAATCAAGTTTTTGAAAGAATCTCTTGAGTGAATGATTCAATGACTCCCTCATAAAGACTTAACTTGTTTCAATACACAATGAATCAACGTTTTTGAACGAATCTCTCGAGTGAATGATTCAATGACTCCCTCATAAAGACTTAACTTGTTTCATTACACGATGAATCAACGTTTTTGAACGAATCTCTCGAGTGAATGATTCAATGACTCCCTCATAAAGACTTAACTTGTTTCATTGCACTATGAATCAACGTTTTTGAACGAATCTCTTGAGTGAATGATTCAATGACTCACTCATAAAGATTGCACTTGTCTCATTACACGATGAATCAACGTTTTTGAACGAATCTCTCGAGTGAATGATTCAATGACTCCCTCATAAAGACTTAACTTGTTTCATTACACGATGAATCAAGTTTTTGAACGAATCTCTTGAGTGAATGATTCAATGACTCCCTCATGAAGACTTAACTTGTCTCATTACACGATGAATCAAGTTTTTGAAAGAATCTCTTGAGTGAATGATTCAATGACTCCCTCATAAAGATTGCACTTTTTTCATTACACGATGAATCAAGTTTTTGAACGAATCTCTTGAGTGAATGATTCAATGACTCCCTTATAAAGACTTAACTTGTTTCATTACACAATGAATCAACGTTTTTGAACGAATCTCTCGAGTGAATGATTCAATGACTCCCTCATAAAGACTTAACTTGTTTCATTACACAATGAATCAACGTTTTTGAACGAATCTCTTGAGTGAATGATTCAATGACTCCCTCATAAAGACTTAACTTGTCTCATTACACGATGAATCAAGTTTTTGAACGAATCTTTTGAGTGAATGATTCAATGACTCCCTCATAAAGACTTAACTTGTTTCATCACACGATGAATCAAGTTTTTGAACAAATCTCTTGAGTGAATGATTCAATGACTCCCTCATAAAGACTTAACTTGTCTCATTACACGATGAATCAAGTTTTTGAACGAATCTCTTGAGTGAATGATTCAATGACTCCCTCATAAAGACTTAACTTGTTTCATCACACGATGAATCAACGTTTTTGAACGAATCTCTCGAGTGAATGATTCAATGACTCCCTCATGAAGACTTCACTTGTTTCATTACACGATGAATCAAGTTTTTGAACAAATCTCTTGAGTGAATGATTCAATGACTCCCTCATAAAGACTTAACTTGTTTCATTACACAATGAATCAACGTTTTTGAACGAATCTCTCGAGTGAATGATTCAATGACTCCCTCATAAAGACTTAAAGGGTCACTTCACCCATTTGCATTAAGGTTTGTATGGTTAGAAACCCAGTCATATATTATAATGATGGTGGAATTTTGCTTGTTTTTTTTCTGAGATGGGAGAAAAAAGGATTTAAGTGTTTTACTTCCGTCCTATCCTGACGTAAATATCGTCATTTTGCGTCACGATAGGACGGAAGATAAATTTCATTGCATATTAAGAAAACTACAGCCTTTAGCTCATTATTATTCAAGGGCGTGGGACCCACTCACCCCACCGGCCTATTACAGATCAGTGGGTGGGACTAAACCTGAAGAAACTAAAATATTAATCCGCCATCTTGCTTGGAAGACAGCAAGCTAAGCTAACAAGCGCTCAAGGAGTTAGATTTACCATAATACCTGAATTTACGACACACGATATGGAAGACGAGGATTTTGAAAATCTTTTGCTCGAAACTGATGTTCGTGGCTATTTATACGAGCCACAATATAGCGAAGAGCAGCTGAGGCTGATGGAGGAACAAGAGGCGGCGGCGGCGGCGGCGGCGGCCCAGCCCGGCGCAGACGAGAAGCCCGGGCTTGCTCGCGCTGTAGCGAATTGGTGGTGCTCGTGCTGTAACTGTGCGCCTATGGACACCGAGCTAGAGTCTGTCTGCTGCAAATAATCTCTAAAATGCCAATTCCTTCTAGAAGAAATGTCAGAGGCAGACACGGACATGGAGTGTTGTGCACACGGACGTTTGTGTTGTGATGTGAACCATCCTAGTGTCGCACCCCATATGTTCTGACTGGAACATCCAGGTAACGTTATCATGCAATAATTCACCATATAGAAAGAAATACAAACGAGGAGTAGCTGGTAATTCGCTAATGAGTTTGCCAATGTAACGGGGTTCGTTGTTGTGGGAAGAATGAGACGGGAATCGGCGAACATTTAAACATTTTAATAGTAAAATAAACAAATACAAAACAAAAGTATAAGCCAGCAGCACCTCAATGCTGGCCACACACAACAGAAACAAAACACACCATAAAATCAGGCCTGTTCCTCACTCGATCTGCCCTGTCGCTCCTCGTTTTATGCGTCCGCTCCTCGGTGAGAGACGCGAGAGAGACCAGTGCGTCTCACAGGTGTCGTTCATTATCACTCACGCCACCGGCCTCGCGCAGCTCTCACGTCCCTCGTCCTGCTCGCCACAGCCAACTAACTATACATTTTGTGTGAAATGAATTTCTAACTCTGGTGGCAGCTAACGTTAGCCCTGTAGAGTAGACGAAAGAGTGATTTCTCTGATGTTTGCGACTTTGCGCTGTTCTGGATTAGTGGGAGTGGCTTGCGGAGCTGTGCAACGTGGTGCATTCTGGGAGTTGTGGTCTTACACACAAATGCGCCCTAAAGTTATTTTCTGTCTTTTCTCGGTCAAGGGGGCACCAAATTCAAAATTTATTTTACATTTCGACTACATATATGACCCACTTTCAATAAAGATTAATGTTGAAATGGGTGAAGTGCTCCTTTAACTTGTTTCATTACACGATGAATCAACGTTTTTGAACGAATCTCTCGAGTGAATGATTCAATGACTCCCTCATAAAGACTTAACTTGTTTCATTACACGATGAATCAAGTTTTTGAACGAATCTCTTGAGTGAATGATTCAATGACTCCCTCATGAAGACTTAACTTGTCTCATTACACGATGAATCAAGTTTTTGAAAGAATCTCTTGAGTGAATGATTCAATGACTCCCTCATAAAGATTGCACTTTTTTCATTACACGATGAATCAAGTTTTTGAACGAATCTCTTGAGTGAATGATTCAATGACTCCCTTATAAAGACTTAACTTGTTTCATTACACAATGAATCAACGTTTTTGAACGAATCTCTCGAGTGAATGATTCAATGACTCCCTCATAAAGACTTAACTTGTTTCATTACACAATGAATCAACATTTTTGAACGAATCTCTTGAGTGAATGATTCAATGACTCCCTCATAAAGACTTAACTTGTCTCATTACACGATGAATCAAGTTTTTGAACGAATCTTTTGAGTGAATGATTCAATGACTCCCTCATAAAGACTTAACTTGTTTCATCACACGATGAATCAACGTTTTTGAACGAATCTCTCGAGTGAATGATTCAATGACTCCCTCATAAAGACTTCACTTGTTTCATTACACGATGAATCAAGTTTTTGAACAAATCTCCTGAGTGAATGATTCAATGACTCCCTCATAAAGACTTAACTTGTTTCATTACACAATGAATCAACGTTTTTGAACGAATCTCTCGAGTGAATGATTCAATGACTCCCTCATAAAGACTTAAATTGTTTCATTACACGATGAATCAACGTTTTTGAACGAATCTCTCGAGTGAATGATTCAATGACTCCCTCATAAAGACTTCACTTGTTTCATTACACGATGAATCAACGTTTTTGAACTAATCTCTTGAGTGAATGATTCAATGACTCCCTCATAAAGACTTAACTTGTCTCATTACACGATGAATCAAGTTTTTGAACTAATCTCTTGAGTGAATGATTCAATGACTCCCTCATAAAGACTTAACTTGTTTCATTACACGATGAATCAACATTTTTGAACGAATCTCTCGAGTGAATGATTCAATGACTCATTCATAGAGAGTTCACTTGTTTCATTACACGATGAATCAAGTTTTTGAACGAATCTCTTGAGTGAATGATTCAATGACTCCCTCATGAAGACTTAACTTGTCTCATTACACGATGAATCAAGTTTTTGAAAGAATCTCTTGAGTGAATGATTCAATGACTCCCTCATAAAGACTTAACTTGTTTCAATACACAATGAATCAACGTTTTTGAACGAATCTCTCGAGTGAATGATTCAATGACTCCCTCATAAAGACTTAACTTGTTTCATTACACGATGAATCAACGTTTTTGAACGAATCTCTCGAGTGAATGATTCAATGACTCCCTCATAAAGACTTAACTTGTTTCATTGCACTATGAATCAACGTTTTTGAACGAATCTCTTGAGTGAATGATTCAATGACTCACTCATAAAGATTGCACTTGTCTCATTACATGATAAATCAACGTTTTTGAACGAATCTCTCGAGTGAATGATTCAATGACTCCCTCATAAAGACTTAACTTGTTTCATTACACGATGAATCAAGTTTTTGAACGAATCTCTTGAGTGAATGATTCAATGACTCCCTCATGAAGACTTAACTTGTCTCATTACACGATGAATCAAGTTTTTGAAAGAATCTCTTGAGTGAATGATTCAATGACTCCCTCATAAAGACTTCACTTGTTTCATTACACGATGAATCAACGTTTTAGAACGAATCTCTCGAGTGAGTGATTCAATGACAAATACACTTTTAACATTCACTTGTCGCCACTTACTGGTGTAACAGAGACAATCTTTATTTAAAGTGTCAAGTTACTTTCAAAATGTGATTTACTCTATTTTGATCGCTACCGTAGACGTCAGTGTTTATATCCGAGCTGTAAACTTTTATCCCAGTCCTTCTGTGATATTTTGAATTATTGTAAGAAATAACGAAGCTGTGTGGTTGAAAAGAGTTTCATATATATGACGGAAGTTAAGGTTATATGCTCATTTAGCACATGGTCTCAGAAACGTTGTAGGTCTACAAGTTCTTCAGAGGTGGAGCAGGGACTCTCAGTTACATATTGTGTAAACTTGTTAGTTATAGTTGTTAGTTATTTTACTATTCTGAACTTTTTAAAACCATATTAGTTTGAAATCAGACGATAATTGGTGGAGCCCCTGCAGTACTGCCCTGTTAAAGACCCCTGGTCCATAAATATTCTGATAAACCATAAAATCGAGTGGAAAGTTCCAACATTTTTACGGACAGAGAATTATGCTTTTGGCAAACATGCCTTAGAGATTAAGTATTATGTGTGACTATGACTAATATTCTACTTAGTGCTTTAGGAAACTCATCCTAAATCAGTGTTTCAAGCTCTTTCGTCTCGTATTGAATAATCAGTAACGCAATATAATTCAATTGAAATGTTCCGCTCCAGAACACACATCCCTGCATTTCCTTGTTTATGGCTCTATTAGCTGGAGTGGGCGGTCTTCGATAGATAAGAATCCCATTTGGACTCTGATTCCAATGATTGGTAAAGAGCTTTGCTTGACACTGTTTATGTGTTAATTTTTTCCTGTTTGATTCACAGAACTTTCAGTTTCAATATTTGAGCTATAAATGCATTTTTTTTATTCTTAATGTGTGTTATTTGATGCAGAAGAATATTAGGTAACACTTTATTTTTCAGTGTCATTGTTACACATTACATGTAATTACTGTAGTAATAACTATAAATTATGCATAATTACATGCAATTAACCCTAAATCAAACCCTCATTCTTACCCTATAGTAAGTACATGTAGTTAATTATTATTACAGTACTTAGATGTGATTACACTGTAATACTGACACCTTAAAATAAAGTGTAAATTAATATTATGATTGTAGAGTAACAGTAATGTTATAGAAACGTTTTGTTTGTCTGCATGTTTTCGATGATTGACAGATGTTTACTTCATTGTTATGCAGTTGCTAGGCTACTCTAGGTGGTTGCTAGGTTTTTTTTTTTTTTAAACGTCCACCCCCCAAGTCTTTATGTACTGATTTGTAGATATGGCTTGTGGCAAGAAAAAAAAATGTGTAAATCTGATATCTTATAGAAGTAATTCAACTTATTAACATTAGGTATTGACAAATGTTCAGCAATTGTGCTTCAGCTCATTTAAATTAAGTAAATTGCACAAGCAGCAATAGTCATTTTCTACTCAGGACCAAAAAAGTTAATTATTATTTTTGATCATACACTATTTTTTTTATATTAGATGTTTTATATAGTACATCAGATACTATGTTATTACATTGTAGTTACATTGTATCAAAGGCATATTTTTTAAATGGAAGTTCATATGTCTTCATATATGCAGCTCACATCTTTTTAATGCAAGTTACACTTTGCAGAATGAGGATGTTATGCAATCATTAATTTATGTCATATTGTTTTACAGTTAATACAATGGCTAAACTATAACTGTTAAAGTATAGTTGATACCAATACCAGTAAAATGTCACAATTCTCTTTACCAACTTTGGTACCATAGCAAAAAAACTATTGGAATTATTTAAGGTCTCATTAGTTAAACTAAAAACTAAAACTAAAAAAAAAAAAAAAAGTTTATATTACCTCAGGTTATTACAAAATATTAACAGATACACTTTTTGATTTTAATAATGTATTATTAAATGTTGAAACTGAGATGAACTAATAAATGCTTTTGAAGCATTTTTTCATTTTTAGTTTAACTAATTTAGTCCAGTAAATTTTAACAAATCGAACATGCAAAGTGTTACTTTTATAACTAACGATTTAACTGTTGTAAAAATACAAATTAATTAATGCTAATTAGAATTATAAGTAAATAACACATTAAAACATTAGCATCACGGATCTCTGGCGTTTTGAGTGGATTCTGATTCACTTAAACACCTCTGATTGGCCATTGCACTCACATGCACAACAGAAATGTCTGTGATTGGCTGCAATGCACAACACTTCAAAAAAACACATTGCAAAGAGAAACCGTTGATGCTTTTCACAGAGTTCACACACAAATAGACAAATACAAAGACTGTTCTGTATTTAAACTTAAATTTAAATTTAAACAAAGCATTAAAGTACTTTTGATACTGCACTATTAATATCCCAATGCAGTCTGTTTGTTTTTACACAGTGAATTTCTGTGGTAAAAGCTTAACATGTACTGAACCTGGAGTATTCCTTTAGGAGCACTTTCTGAGTTTCTCTTTTGAATAGTTTCCCATTTAGGGAGGACTGTGCCATTTATTGAGCCAGGACCGTTCTTACAGAATCATCTTCTACTACTCATTAAGTCTCAAGTCACTGAGATGATCCACTGAGATCCAGCCTTACAGTATTATGATTCTCACGTCCAACTTCATTAGATGATGTCCGTCAGTGACGTTTTTAATAAGCTCTTGCTCAGGTGGAGGTGCTGAAGGTCTCATTTACTCTGTAACGGATCTGAAGGGTCAAGAGAGCAGTTGCAGACCCAGCTGAGTCTAGTCTCTCTCGAGATGGATTTCTCAACGTTTCTGCTCCGCAACCCAGTATCCTTAGATCACCTCGATTAAAAACGCATCCTTAATTTTATGCTAAATTTATTCAGGGAATAACCTCACATCACGGAGACCATGGTGGGTTCGCTTGGGCTTTTTGTTATTTGTTTCAAATGAATGAGAATGACATGCTCAAGCTCATTTGGATATTCTTAAAAACATCTAATCTTGCAACAAAAAACCCCCCAAAACAATAAGGGTTTGGAATGATATAAGAATGAGTAAATTATGACATAATGTTTATATTTGGTTGAGCAAATCCTTCAGATAATCATAACAGCACAGACTGCAGGTGGTTCGGAATTGTGTGTGTGTGTGTGTGTGTGTGTGTGTGTGTGTGTGTGTGTGTGTGTGTGTGCGCGGATTTACACGGTTTCCGGCCAGGAGATGTGTTTGATCTTCTGAGATGAATTGATTTTATCCAGTCCGTCCTAATTTTGCTTTGCAGCTTTACATATTTATTCACATATTTGTATTTGTTTGAACCTGGGAGCTTGAGTGGTGTACAGTGGCATTAATGGAATAATTTGTTTTCTCACCCACATGTTGTTCCAAACATTTGACTTCTGTGGGAAATAAAAAAAAGACATTTTGAATAATGTATGTATCTCATTTGGCATGCAACTATACAATGAACGAGGCCTGGAGCTTTTAAACTTCAAAAAGGATGTTTAAACGAAGTCCATATATGGCTCTGTACTTTATGTCTTCTGAAACCACACAATAGCTTTTTTTTTGTGACAAACTAATCATGAATCATTCAGGGGAGCATTTTCTGAAAGTCCCCCTGTGGTGAAAATCAAGCTTTTGATGTTGTTTATATGTATATGTGGTGTTTTTAATATGCTTTAAGACAAACCGTGTGCAAATTCATAAGTCAACACCATTGCTGAGTATTTTCTCTTTAAAACTGCAGTGAACCAAAGACAGTCTCAAAATCGAGTGGATCTCTGAGCTGGTGTGAGTGAGTGGAGGCGGGGCTAATTTGCATATTCATAGAACCGCGTATACTAAATGAGGCAAGGGTGTAGAGTTACATTCAAGCTATTTTAAGGCATGAAGATTTTTTTTTAGGAAAAATTTTTTTGGAAAATGTAATTTTGGTGATCAAAGATGAGTTTTAAGGGATACAATTATTGACTACAGGGGGACTTTGCTTGTGAGTTTTGTCATTACCTGCATAGTTCAATGTATCTGCGTTTCTCGTAACCACAGTTCCAATGAACATTCACAAACATCATCATAAAAGTGTGTGGTCGGAACTACAGCTCTCGACCATGGTAAAGTTTCTTGTTAAGATGACTTGCAGGATTAAATATCTCTCGAGAAAAATAAGCAAGCTATCTCACAGTATGTTCTATATCTTTCATTCCCCATATATAACATCGGCCAGTAAGAGCTGTGAGTGTAAACACACAACTGATTTAAGTTTGACAAGCTCAGTTCCCATTCACTTCTGATTATATTGGGGAGAAAAATGTCCAGGAGACAACAGAAAAAAGAATGTTAAAAGTGTTTGGAGTGACATGACGTTGAGTATTAATGACAGAATTAAAAAAAAATGTGGTTAAACCACAGTATCCCTTTAAGCAAAGAGTTTCTTGAACTTTTTATGGGTGCTTTAGTCGATTCGCCATGACATCACCCGATATTTGTCCCCAGACAATGATGAGGGAAATTCTTGGAACTGTATGGAAAATAATTTGCTTTCTGTTTATAGAAGCAAGGTCTCACACAGAGGTCAGAACCGGAAGTAGGCTTGCTTTTGGTCCAGAAGTGGCTGCTGGACTTATCAGTAGCAGAATGCATTAAAGCATGCAGAATGAAATGAGACTAGAATTGAAAAAGTTGCTTGAGGGCAGTCTGGAAGTAGATCCAGGTACTGCTGTAATGTTGGAACTAATGTCTGCAAATTTCCATGCTTTCCCCTCTCCCTGTGCATGTGTATTTGGGTGTCTGTGTGTGATTTTTGTCTGTATATCTGCAATAAGGGATTAGAGCTGTTTATTTGTTCTGTAGAACAAACATTGTTTTCTCTGAAGCGGCTGATGATGACCTGCCCAGGCGGACTATGTGATTGGCCCCTTCTCAAACGCTCACTGGGTTTCCAGCAGTCTGTCGAAGCGGTAAATTCTGGTTGCTATGTGACTCATTGCGTTGGTGAACCTCTGTTGGTCTACTGCTCCCCAGGCTTGATGGGAGATTTATACTGCACTGGATGACACACTGCTTTGCTCTTCCTTGCAAGCCGCCAGCTTCCAACCGGAGGTCACCCTTTAAATGAAAAAGGCAAACCTTTTTTTGATAAATTTAAAGGGGTACTATTATGCCCTTTTACAAAGTCTTGATTTTGTTTTCGGGGTGTACTAGAATATGTTTTCACGCTTGATTGTTCAAAAAACACCTTTATTTTTATAGATCCTCTCTCCCCAGTCTGGTTGAACGCATTGTTTTCGATGAAGCCCCTCCTTCCGAAATACGAAATGTGCTGTGATTGGTTAGCTGGCCCAGTGTGTTGTGATTGGCAGTGCTTAGCGCGTGTTTGGGAAATGTCACGCGCCGTCATAACCGCGAGCTCTACTCAGATGTAAATATTAACGATGGCGTCAATTTCAAACCATTTCAAGCCTGATTCAGACCCTGACAATTTTAATGAACAAGAGTATTGTGCTGAACGGATTTCAAGCACGGACTTAGCAAGCACGGATTTCGCAGGACGTTTCAGTTAAATTTTACTATGTTATCCCCCATTTAATCATATTTGTCAGGAAAACTAATACAAAAAGTAATCGATCACAAAATCAAGAGTCTAACAAAAGCAAGAGCTTACAAAAGCTAAAGTAAACACTACATCAATACTGTATTGTTAGTTAGCAGGCTAGAAAAGTGTCGCAACTACATAAAGCTTTTAATTGGAACCGTTAAGAGAAAACATAACTACAAATAATAAGACAAGTTGTGATCCATAAACAACAGATTGTCCCAAAAAAATGGAAATGGCTACGTCTTTCAGGAGAAGCTTTTGTGCATATAGCTTGCATTGTATTCTCTTCTGGAAGCTGTTCTCCATAAATTGAGCAGCGCACAGACAAACTTTGATGTAATAATGTTTAGGAACAGTGTTAAAAATAAATGTTAACCTTTTTAAGTTCGTCAGCCTTAGGACAAACTTTTTCCGGGTTGTAAATAAAAGCGACAGCAACTTTTCCTCTTCCCTGAAGCAGCCCAACATAGCCTCACCCCCTTTGTTGCGTGTTCCCGGGGGCAAGGTTTATGTAAATTTGAGGGTTTGTGATGTCACCAACCGAGGAAGAAGCTCATCGTCGTCCCTACCAGCTGTTTGATGTAGTCCATAAAAATAAAAAAAACTTCCTTTGCATTGAACTTAGAGTGTTTGTAACTTTGCAGATGTTGTTTATGCTCAAACAGCAACATTATACACTAACTTAAGTTAAAAAACTGAAATCATAATCAAGGACCCCTTTAAAAGAATATTGTGGGTTAAATACCACTTTAAGATCTTAAACTGACAACTTAAATGGTAAAAATAGCATTTACAGTAAAACACTTACAGTGAAAGTCTATAGGGCAAGATGTGACTACTTTCGTAGGTGGAAGTCAAATGTACATTTTTTAAAATCGGCTAACTAGGTGTTTTTATGGAAACCCAATAAAATCATTTTGTTTTTGGATCCACCGTACAGCATTCAGACATATTTGTTAAGGGGTGCTAACACAAGAAAAGTACTGAAATCAGAGCAGAAATGTGCAAATTCACCAAGATAATGGTTTAATCAATCTATTGTATTCCAAGGGTGTTTAAAATACAGTTGGATGGAGCAGAACAGAGTATAACAGAACGGATAAGTCTTGGTTTTATTGGTTAGACATGCACTGCTATTTGCGTGAGATGATGAAATAAAAAAAACATCTAGATGCAAGTCTGTTTAATTTAGAGATTTATTTTTTAATTCATTTTCAAATTATTTATCTCCAATTTATTAGTCAAACTACTATTTACTGATAGTGGCAAATTGTCTGTTGCTAAATGTCTACAAAATGTCTACAAATAACAGCAGGTTTGGCTGTGACTAAACAAGTTTTTCAAGAAACTTTACCGTAATCCCTACGTTTTTCAAGAAACTTTACCGTAATTCCTGTTGGTGGAGTTTGTTCCAGTAAAAAGTGGTTTAACAGGAAATAGTAAAGGGTATGTGCTTGCTGTGAACAAACAAGTTTTTCAAGAAACTTTACCGTAATCCCTACGTTTTTCAAGAAACTTTACCGTAATTCCTGTTGGTGGAGTTTATTCCGGTAAATAGTGGTTTAACAGGAAATAGTAAAGGGTATGTGCTTGCTGCGAACAAATAATTTTTTCAAGAAACTTTACCGTAATCCCTACGTTTTTCAAGAAACTTTACCGTAATTCCTGTTGGTGGAGTTTGTTCCGGTAAAAAGTGGTTTAACAGGAAATAGTAAAGGGTATGTGCTTGCTGCGAACAAACAATTTTTTCAAGAAACTTTACCGTAATTCCTTTTGGTGGAGTTTGTTCAAGTAAATAGTGCTTTAAAATGAAATAGTAAAGGCTATGTGCTCATTCCGTCAGTGAAAACGTTTAAAACGCTCCCTTGTCTTTTGCTGTAACGCTAAAATGTTTTTGAAACAATGGCGTCTGAATTGCGTATGGACCAGGCAACGGTGATATTTTTGGCACCACGATCTGTCACGACAGCAGGAAGCCGCTCCATTGACCTTTAAGGCCATAAAGATCACATAATGGGTTGTATTGAGGAAAATGAAAAGTGTGTCTGAGTGTATTGAGCAGTGACAAGAAACCCGCTGAGCTAGAGCTCAATACGCTGTATAAGGAAGACTCAGGCAGGCTGTACAGCAGAGAACACACTCTGCAGTCCCAACGACTGACAGTATTTAATCAATGTACATTTTCCTCATTGGCAATGGGCCAAGAGCTTTTGGAAAGCAACCTACAGTTTACTTGTACAGCGAGACTTGCGTCTTTAAAGCCCCAAAAAAAAAAAAAAACACTTTATTGTGCAACTTTTAAAAACACAGTGCATATTGGAGACATTATTGATTAACATATCCTTTAAGAACAGCAATTTTAATGATCAAGCATTGCTACATAAATCCATAATGACCTTGTGCTTATTACACATGAGGAATGAATGCTTTAAATGCTCAAGCTCTTGAAAAAGTTGGGTGGAATCTGATTGTCAATGTTTTTTTTATCCTTCATCAGCTATAAAAATGGTTTTAAGAGAAGATATAATGCTGAGAGCTTTGGCAACAATGTCAGAGAATGAACTATTAAACAAACTAGAAAAACTACATGCCGTAGCTGTGCTTGATCACACGTTTCTGCCCCTTGATGTGAAAGTCCGACACCTTCTGGAAGCTTCCTGTTGTTTCCAGTCACTTGAAATACTCTGGCAGTGTTATGAGCAAGCAAACAATGTCCTCAGAAGAAAAAATCAATGACCACAGAAACCAATTATGACACACACATGGCACACATGACTCGAAACATCCCACAGAAATCATGTCTTTTACAGGCAGTTATGGCGTATTATACTTATTAGCAAATTAGTTCCATGTCTGCATATTTTCCAAATGTATCTTCATTTCCAATTGCATAATATAAACAGAACATATATTATGATTGCAAACAAAATGGAAAGTTAATTGCATTGCACAATGGAAGTATGCATGCAGTACTGTACATTTTGGTATTCTGTTTGCATACTGTGCATACAGTGTAAAATGTTTTTTTTTTTTTTCACATTGTTTTATCTTACTAAATACTAAAGCCATTTTTGAGCATTACAATTTATTTCACATTATATTATATAGTAATAATTATCACTTACTAAAAATCCAGTAATTGATGCCTCAAATGATATTTTAGGTCATTTTTTTTACACCTAAACATTAATTTAGTGGTTATCCTTAACTGCAGAACTGTGCTAAATAGAAGCACATTATTGTCTGGAATCAAAATGATCAAAAATGATGGTTTCACACCCTTTTGATATTGTAGTACATCGGTACCTTTATTTCTGCCGGCATACCATACAATCCTACCCATTGTGTAGTCTATTAGGATGTCAAGCACTCTATTGAAAGCAGAGCATCGCACTTGAAACCTCTAATTGCTTTTCAATAACACTCACTTTAACCTTGAAGGTGAACGAGTTGCCCTCAGGGGAAGCACAGATGTTGTGCTGGCATAAACCCCTGCCATAACAGCAAAAGTAGTTGACCTTTTCTAAGAATATTGAGGGAAGCTGTGTTTTAAATCTGCGTTTAAGGGGCATCAAATCAAAAGGCCTCCTTTAGCACGCTAGCAAAGGAACACAACAGCGAATGCTTCTAGAGTCCCTGAACGCTGTCATAAAGCTAATTACAGTCTCTTCATCTGCCCGCGTCAGCTGCACTTACTACAAAGAGCTCTCGTCCTGTTCGCAAAGAGCAACTACAGGATCGATTTCATCTTCGGTGGTCTTTCTCAGTGACAAGATCTCTCTCAAATGATTGTGAAGTCGCCGTTTAGTGTGTGATTCTGACATTTGCAAGTAGGCGAAATTAAAATGTCACTATAAATAGAATACGACCACGTGACAAGGCGTTTTTCTGCCACATGCAAGATTTATCGCATGATTGTCTTCATCAAATCAGTGTCTTTGGTTTTGGTGATGGAGGTGATGCGCCATGGTGATGTCACTTTAAGCACTTTGAAAAAAAAAGCATTACTGTGGTTTTTGGACATGATAACATTAATTTACTAATCATTGAGTTTCATGGAGTACTATAGTATTTCCATCTAATATTGAGTCAATGATACTCATTCATTTATTAATGTTGGGGATGCTCGATATATTGCCCACCATATCGGTATCGGCGGATATATGTTCAGTTTTAATGTTATTGTTATCGGCCCAATAAGAACATTTGTATAATATATTCAAACCGATAAATAATGAATTATTTCCTTCAGCTGAGACACTTCAGATGCGCACTTTTCGCCATGATGGTTTTGAATTGCTTGAAATATGATTATGATTCATATGATATGAAGTCTGTTATGTAGGCTACATAAAGTTATAATGAGAACATCATTATAATGGTGTGTTTGGGACATGGATTTAATAGTGAGACTTTTGTTTTTGTAATCAGGCTCTCAAAAATTATCAAAAAATTTGGATTTAGATTTATCGGCCAATATATCGGTTATCGGCTTTCAAATATAAAGAATTATCGGTTATCGGTATCGGCCAAAATTTTCATGTCGAGGCATCCCTAATTAATATACACCTCTTCTATGATAAAAGTGTAGAAGTAAAAATCTGTCTCTTAGTAACAGTAACTGGCGCTATTTTTGGCCAATATATCGGTTATCGGCTTTCAAATATAAAGAATTATCGGTTATCGGTATTGGCCAAAATTTTCATGTCAATGCATCCCTAATTAATATACACCTCTTCTATGATAAAAGTGTAGAAGTAAAAATCTGTCTCTTATTAACAGTAACTGGCGCTATTTTTGGCCAATATATCGGTTATCGGCTTTCAAATATAAAGAATTATCGGTTATCGGTATCGGCCAAAATTTTCATGTCGATGCATCCCTAATTAATATACACCTCTTCTATGATAAAAGTGTAGAAGTAAAAATCTGTCTCTTAGTAACAGTAACTGGCGCTATTTTTGGCCAATATATCGGTTATCGGCTTTCAAATATAAAGAATTATCGGTATCGCCCAAAATTTTCATGTTAATGCATCCCTAATTAATATACACCTCTTCTATGATAAAAGTGTAGAAGTAAAAATCTGTCTCTTATTAACAGTAACTGGCGCTATTTTTGGCCAATATATCAGTTATCGGCTTTCAAATATAAAGAATTATCGGTTATCGGTATCGGCCAAAATTTTCATGTCGATGCATCCCTAATTAATATACACCTCATCTATGATAAAAGTGTAGAAGTAAAAATCTGTCTCTTAGTAACAGTAACTGGCGCTATTTTGGACAATATATCGGTTATCGGCTTTCAAATATAAAGAATTATCGATTATCGGTATCGGCCAAAATTTTCATGTCGATGCATCCCTAATTAATATACACCTCTTCTATGATGAAAGTGTAGAAGTAAAAATCTGTCTCTTAGTAACAGTAACTGGCACTATTTCTCCAGCAGCCTTTCCATATGCCATCAGAGTAAACATAAGTGGAGGGAAAACAGTCAGAATTGGCGAGGGAGGACCAGGGTCTGATGAAGTCAACTCTGGTCACATATCTGCAGTCCTCAGTATTTGCATGAGCATGCTCACGACGTTACAGAATACGGGAATCTCCCGACTTGTTTTCAGCCCCTTCCCTTGGGCTTCTCTCCCACGCCACGCTGCCACAAACTTCCCGTGATTGGCATGTAGGAAAGCTGGCAAAGTGGAGAGGCGTGAGCCTCTTATTTCTTCCCTCTATCTGTGTGTGTGTACGACTGTCTGGTAAAGTACAGCATGATGTCTGTTCCATGTGATGTTTTTATTTCAGTTTAGGTTTGTATGTGTTCATAAGCAAGACCTCATTCAGCAGCAAACCTTTCGCTCTTAATTTTTTTAGTCCAATCTTTCATTTTAGATGAATGTTTCCTTGCATATAAATGTATACAATCAAACTTCTACTTGAGACTATCTACTACAGGCAACCAACACTAAACTATTTATATGTAATGTTTATCAAGTTGATGCATTTTTATACATTTTGGATACAAAGTGGCTGCATTGCTTAAATATCTCACTGAGTAACGGCGAACTTAGTTTTCCAGCCATTTTGTTTATTATCAATTTACTATAGTAAAGTGTACAGTAAATCTTTGCACTTAATCAGAGCAAAATCCTGGAATTCTGGTCTTTTTTAAAATATTTGTATAGTAAATATTTTCTTTATATTCTTCATGAATAACCCTCATGACTTTTATAACATGTTCTTCCTTTTCTATAAAACATATTTAGTTGGATTGAAGGTTAAATAAGCTAAATATGTACTGAATAAGCACACACGAGATAAAACGATCTGTTGTTTCTCTCTGAATCACTGCCAGTGATTAGAAGCGAGTGGAGTGCACACTACAAATCCATTTAAGACTCCATCTCTCCTCATGAATATTGAACAGTGCATTTGCTAATGTGCGTTGGAACAAACAGTGTGTAATTACCTCGAGCATTCCATTTAGCAGAGACACTGTTGTTCTGAAGCTTTGCTTATTACACTAAATAGATTTCTCACGTTACAGGAATGCAATGAGACATTCTTCAACATATACGCATGAGTGGAATGGAGAGCCACTTGTCCTGCAGAGTTTTGCTCCAACCCTTATTAAACACCTGAACCAGCTAATCAAAATCTTCTGGGTTACTAGAAACAGAGATGGTCTTGTTTTTGGGAGATACGAGGGTTTGTGGCTCTACCATTGAAGAAAGCGTAACGGCTAACAGCATTACAGCATTACAGCCTTGACACCATTTAATTTCGTTCAGAGTTGGACGACAAACTGCATGCCGTAAACTATGGAAGCTTGTTTCCGCCACGGAAAAAAACATTTTAAAAGATAATTGCGACTTTTTATCTCACAATTGCAAGTTTACATCTCGCAATTATGACTTTATTTCTCAGAATTGCGAGATATAAAGTCAGAATTGCGTGATATAAAATTGCAACTGACTGTTAAGTCAGGTTTGCGAGTTATAAGGTCAGAATTGCGTGTTATAAAGTCAGAATTGCGAAATATAAACTCACAATTGCGAGAAGTAAACTAGCAATTCTGACTTTTTTTCTCGCAAATGCGAGTTTATATATCGCAATTCTGCCATCTTTTCTCAGAATTATGAGATATAAACTTCCAACTGCAAGTTATAATGTCCATTTCTAAGGAAAAAAAAGACTTGACTTTTTTTCCTCAGAATTGCGTTTATATCTCCCAATTCTGACTTTATATCTCCCAATTGCATGTTATAAATTCAGAATTGCGAGATATACAATTCTGAGAAAAAAAGTCAGAATTGCGAGTTTATTTCTCGCAATTGCGACTTTATATCAGGAAATTCTGACTATAACACACAATTGCGACTTTATATCACGCAATTCTGAATAAAAAGTCAAAATTGAGAGACGTAAACTCGCAATTAACTGTGAGATAAAAAGTCGCAATTACCTTTATTTTTTTATTCTGTGGCGGAAACAAGCTTCCATACATAGTAAACTGAATCATACTGTACCTGTCGTCGTGCAATTTTCCGTGACTTCTTTTATTAAACCACACTTTTTTCAGTCTAAACTTTAAAAATAGATCAATCCAAAACGAATGTTTGAGAGGAAACATGTTGAAGATTAGTCGATGGGCTGTCAATTTGTTAAATGATAAGCTATTTTCTCGCAAAAGTGGTTAATTCAGCGAAGTGAAGCCTCTCCTCCATTGACATCCATTAACATTTTTTTTTTTTTTTGGGGCAACTAGCTGCACCAATCAGAATTGGAAAAATAATGATTTCTTCCAAACAGCTTTCACATACACGCCTTATGTTCTTTACGTCCCATTCACTATCTTCCATTGGTCAGAAAAATCATTAGCCCCGCCCCTAAACTCACACCATAGGCTGACCCAAAATATGGCTGGTGCATAAGATCATTCATAATTTATTTATCAAATGCAGTACATACGCTGACGGTATGATTGTATGCATGGTTTTTAGCATGACCAATCAGAAGCCAGAACTGGGACTCATTAAGTACATTATTAAGAGTCATGTAACACAGCAACCAAATGTCTTCTGTAGCTTCCATAATTCATTTAAAGCAAATCAGAGATAAATAAGTTCATTTGAAAATTAATCTGCTCTCAAAAGAAATAGATTGAACTAATTGATGTGTTTTAAACCTGCCGTTTATGTTGATCTGTATTTATCATATTTATAATGTTCTAATTATCTGTGCAATATTTCCTCATTTGACTTTTTTTGTGTTGTTACATCTAGCATTTATCATTCATTCACATTAAACATTTTTAAATAGATATTAGGGCGCTGTTCATTTTACTAAGCACTTTATTTTTTAGACTGAGACAGATATCAAATCATTATCTTCTGGGTGTGCCTTAGCCTGATTCCATTTTTAAATCAAACACATAACATTGAGGTGTTTTCATTGCTTTGGAAAATATGTATTTTTTTTAATAAAGAGCCTCGTTTCGTCTCGATGTTGCTGTAAGTTTATGGTGCCGTTAACCCTATACGTTCTCAGCCAAAGGAAACATTAACGAGCAACAAAACATAACTATTTACACTATTATCAATCATAGCCGAATTATTTACAAATGCATCTTATTTCATATTATTGTAACAAATTAGAGATTTTGTGCAGTTTCTGAATTATTGTGTATATTTTTTACACTGTGTGTGTGTGTGTGTGTGTGTGTGTGTGTATTGGTCTCTTGGTGTAGTCCACAAAAGAGAGCATGTATGCAAACAGGTTCCAGGCTCTCACAGCCCCTGTCGGATGAAATTAGGGCAAGTTTCTTGAAAAAGGCACTGAGAATATTCAAGCAATAGAAATGCAGATGGTCACACGTGTGTGTGTGTGTGTGTGTGTGTGTGTGAATGTGTACCACCTGTACCACACACTAATCATGAAATATCTGAGCGCTTGTCATGTTCTCTGAATTTCTTCTCAAAGTATAATGCGAACTAAACAGTTCAAACGTTGTGTTTGGATTTGCATATTCTGCAATTCATCCCTTGAAGCTTTCCGCGTTTGTGACATTTTTCGAAGTCTTACATCAATATTTGAGGAGTCTTTCCAATTGGAGGCACTTGAGTCAGGTGCCGAGCTGCTGGAATGAAGTGCTTGTGTTGTGAGTGTGAAGCCACCTCTCTCTCTCTCTCTCTCTCTCTCTCTCTCTCTCTCTCTCTCTCTCTCTCTCTCTCTCTCTCTCTCTCTCTCTGAGCACTTTGAATCTAGTTCAGTGAGATGCCGTATTCTCCGAGGAGCCGTTATCCAGGTCACTACAGGAAAAGCCAAAGCCAAAATGAATGGCCTGGGATTTCGCAGAGGTCTGAGGACAACCCAGCGGATAGAGGGAGAGAGACGAGGAGCAGAAAGAGATGTTCACTCCCTTATTTGTTTTGCTGTGTCTCAGACCCTGGGTCACGTCTTTGTGACTCTCTTTCCATCCTCCCTGTGCGCTGTGCTGAGGCAAATGATCTTTACACCTCCCTCACTGTGTCAGATCCTCTTCTCTTCCTGTCATTTCCTCACCTTCTTTCTTTTCACTTTTCCCAGGCCTCTCATTTCCATCGCTCCTCACCTTTTTGTCTATTCGTCTGGTCTTTTTATTTCCTAAGGTATTCTCTACCTTACTCCCCAATTCTCATTCTCTCCTCTCATCCTGTTTTCTACTTTTCTCTCATTCGTCCTCTCCTCTCCTCTCCATCTTTTGGCTGCAGCTGCTGACACCTGTAGAACAGAAAAACCGATGATAAATTGGTTAAGGCTTTTTCGTGTAATTAGTTGCCGTATGACTAACTGTTCTGTAGGAGTCGTCTAGCTCTCTTCTCACACAGATCCAATTTATTTCTCAGCCTGGACCTGACGTCAGCTAGGTGAGGTCCCCAGGGGCCGTCAGAGCCCAGCATGTCACCAAGGCAACGCTGTCATTGGGCCAATCAAAAGAGCAGGTTCGCTGCTCTTGTTAAAATGATGAAAGATATCTAATCGGAACATGGAGAAATGAAAACGAGAAGGGAGATCTCTGTATGTTCCTGTTTGAGATCTCTATATGTTACTCAGAGAGATCGTGCAGGTGTCAGTCAAGGCAGCAGTTAGTTGTCAGGGTAACTGCCTCCAGAATCACCGGGGTCCCACAGCGATTTGTGACTGTGCTGAAGACCTGATGTGCTCCGTATCCGTCTGTCTCTCCCACTTTACCATCCCTACATTTTTTTCTGAACAGCATTTAAATGAGGCCATTAATTAGATTACTTTTTGTGCTATTCATTAGTTGCCTGAAATCTACATGTCCCCCCCTGATTTTCAGCCCTTTTCTTGATTTCCCCTCACTAAAGTCTTGATTTTGCAATGTTCTTACCATTGTAATTGCATTGTACAACCAATTTTTTTTTTTAAGTACAGAATAGCAGAAGACCAAAAAAACTACAATAATCAAGGAAATCTTTGGTTATTTCTTAGCACTATGTATGCGATATACAAATCCTTAAAAGTGGTTGTAATGAGGAGAATGTTTAGGTAAAATGCATAATATTTTTTGGCACCTGCTTTTTTTTTAAACTGTCTAACTGTTTTAATTAACATTGATTTTAGTAATGAGAGATATTTTAATTGGTATGTCAGACTCTGTGTTGGCAATTTGACACGTTGAGTTTTTCCCCCTCCAGTTAGCAGAACTTATCATCATTAATGGCATGTAGGTTGAGATACATTCTGTGAAATTGGAAGCGGTTTTGTGGCTATTAATGTCTTTAGGTAGACAGCTGTCTAATGAAGCTTAGCTGTAGCCTTCAAAATTACAAACATGTTGATTAACAAAAGGTTGCTTCAGACATTTTTTGAGTTTTGTTAGTAAAAAAGTCATAGCAGAGATTGTGTGAAGCTATAGGCAAGACTTAGCCATTCTTCTGGCCATAACACTAGCCAGGAAGTTCGAGAAGCAAATCATATTTATATTTATCAAAGTACCATATTAAAATCACACTACTCTTGGTATGGGTGTTTTTAAGAAAACATGGACCAGAGGTCTCAGTTCCTTCTCCTCCTGTCGTAGAGATATGAAATAGAGTTACAATAAAATACTAATACATTTACATGCAATGCATGATTTCCTGTAAAGTTACAGTAAATTACCGGCTGCACCACAGACATTAAATAACATAAATTTACTAACTCGTACTGTAATCTTTGATGGCTATTCCTGAACTGCTCAAACTGAATGTAAGGGTGTGTTTACACTTGGAATGTTTTTTTTGGATTAAAACGAACCCTGGTGCGATTTCTCTGTTAATGCGGTTCATAAGTGTGAACGCTGCCATTCTAACCATGGTGCGCACCAAATACGTGGACTCTCAGTCCGCTTCCAAACTTAAGTTCCTTGCACAAGGAGTCAGAAATTCTTGTCCGAAATTATCGCATGTTAAAAAATAAATACGACATCACTTTGTGTCAATCACGTTTACAAACTGCCTCCGAAATTTTCGTCCATTAAAAAAATATTTGCATTGGGTTAGATTTTTTGCATCCATAGCAAGCATTTTGCGAGGCTTTTTGAAATTTCAGAGCCACCGTACAAGCGAACACCAAAATCCAGAGCGGTTCAGGATCACTTGGTTCACGGAAATTTGTTGTCTTCTTTTTAATTTGTGGCTCTAGTATCGCTAGCGAAGCATCAAACTGAGCCACTGAGCCACTGACTGATGTAAACTTTGAATCGCTCAGGATAATCCCGCAGCTCCTTGATAAGGAGGTGGAACTCTCTACGCAAATCTCAGGATTGGATGATGGACCCAATTTTTTCATTTTCACTGACAACAAAATCATCCTCACTGCTTGAAGACTCCATTTTGTATTGTTTTGCAATTTTTTTCGCAATGGATTAATTAATATGCATCGGACTCAGTGTGCAAGGGTTCTGTGCGTGACGAATTTTTAGGATGACAAATACAAACATTTCAAATTCAGTGTACAAGGGCCTTAACTCTGGTGCGGTTTCGAATGAAATATGAACGAAACACAGACCAAAGACATGTAAATGAACCAAAACCAGAACATGACATCACAAGATGCGACCCTAAAAATGACAAAATGCTCAAGCATACCTGTTTTTTCTCATCATAGTCACGATGTTGCCCATCACAGTTCGGTACAGGCATCAGAACCGCGTCTTTGTGTGTGTGTGACTGAGGGATTCCTGCCGCTGTTTGTACTCCTTTACACATTTTATAAGCTCTTCATGAGTTCTCAGCTGGTCAAAATACCATCATATGTAGGCTAAGCACATACACTGAACAAAACTATGAACGCAACACTTTTGTTATTGCCCCCATTTTTCACGAGCTGAACTCAAAGATCCAAGACATTTTAGGGTGACCTTTTATTGTGGGCAGCCTAAGGCACTGTAACGAATCACACAATAATAATATACATAAAATGTATTTAAGGGGGGCCGGAAGGCCAATTTAGCTCAAAAGGAATGATTCATCGATTTGCAATGAATCTTGACCGAATCACTATGGAACCGAGCAAATGACTCGTTTAGAGTTCATTTGAACGGGCCGTAATTATAACCTTGGCAACAGATATGAATATCCAATCTATAGTGAAACACTATGTATTAGCAAGGTAACTTTAGATCGACAGTACAAGACATTAAATGTGCAAGCACAACACAAGGCAAATATCTTTTCAAATATATTGACGACTTTATTAACTATTCTAAACACATAAAACTAAGGTCTAAACACAATCACACACACGCATTCATACAAGGCGCAGAGGAAGAGAGAGAGAGAGAGAGAGAGAGAGTTTTCAGAGTGAGATGCACTTTGTAAGACATGACCTGAACGAACCACCAAGCATTAATTTAAACCTTCGTTTCTTAGACAGGTTATTCAATTTACATTAACGCACCAGTTCAGTTAGAGTCTGGAGTAAGTTACTTGCTTGTCTTTGCGTTGCTTAGGGAATTCCCTTTTTGCGGTGCTTCGTCAAAGGGGTTTCCCGACCGGGTCCGTGTGGCTGGTTGTCTTTGAAGTGCCTGGATGGAAGTTTCTGAACAGCCGGTCACGTGTGATTGGCAGGCGAAAAGAGTCTTTACAGCTCGAAGCGCGTTGAAGGAGAGACGTTTAAACGAACTTCGCAGCAACTTAACTTTGAACCGAGACTTTTATAAAATAGAAAATAAAGGAAGAAATGAAAGTAAGACGAGTTAGATGGCTTGAATGAGCTGTTTCAACCCCGATCTTGATGGGTTATTTGTCTGCTGGTCTAATTTGGTCTGGTCGATGTAGAAGCGTGCGAACACGCTCTTTGTTGTTTTCAGAGAGAAGCACGAACAGGAACACTCTCTTGCTGTTGCTAGAGAGAGGCGCAAAACTTAATTCAACACCGAACTCAAAACCGAACGGCAACCCCGAACTGCTCTCTGAACCGAATTTCTTTTTCAATTACTCTAACTCCTTTGTTCGGGTCTTTAACTTAAAAGTTAGTCCAACCTCTTTTGGAGAATTCTGACCAATGAGACAATGGCATCATTTTAGGAGGTTGAGCTAGTTCCTACTTCTGGGATCTGCTTGGGTTCCAGCACTTAGCAGAGAACAAGAGACCCCAGTTTAAACATTATAGATTATTATAATCATACAAAACATTTTACACAGATTTCAAACAAGCCACCTTTTGAATTAAGGGCATACGATTCTTTTGATTGGAAGCACGATACTCTTTCATCCATACACACAGTTATATCACAATTACATGATTTATATGTGATCTACGCATAATACAAACATGAATTGTAGGAACAACAAGAATTATGATGTTTGATTAAGTCCACGGAGCATTGTTCGCGTGAGTTTTAATGGGTTTGATATGTAAAGTCTGTGTAAGTCTCACGTTCCATGAAAGCGTGGTCTGTTTTACATCGCTGTCCTGCTCAGCAGTGGTGATGCTGAGGGAGGTCAAAGGTTTTCAGGCCCCTTGGTGGTCAGGCCTCGTTTCACCATTTTTGAGCAGCTTTGTCTGGCTTAAGGATGAAAACAGTGACACGTTCTTCCTGTTTATGCTTATTTCTGGGGCCATAAAAGTCTTCTCTGGGGGGTTTTCTAGACAATTTGGAGCCAGTCTTGTGACTTTGGAATGTGGTATTCAGATCCGAAATGCTGAATCACATTTGAATGAATCCCATGAGAGATTAGAAAGATTAATTTGTGTTTGGTTCATCCTTAAAGTCTCTACAGCACACCTGTGCAATAATCATGCTGTCTAATCAGCATCTTGATATGCCACACCTGTGAGGTGGATGGATTATCTCGGCAAAGGAGAAGCGCTCACTAACACAGATTTAGACAGATTTGTGAACAATAAGGCCTTTTGTGTACATAGAAAAAGTCTTAGATCTTTGAGTTCAGCTCATGAAAAATGGGGGCAAAAACAAAAGTGAAGCGTTTATAATTTTGTTCAGTGTACAGCAAGCGCATTTACCCCAGCACACAGCATTGTTTTGGATGTTCGTTAAGTTCCATCACAAAATATTTGTAAAGAGACCAGACGAACTAAGCGAACAAAACTACAAGTGTGAAAAACTAAGTTGCTTGCTTTATCTTCCAACCTTGAAAACAATCGTTTTCTATAACTAGGAGTTGTGCACCATATAAGGTCAGGGATAATGGTACTGTGATGAAAATAAAGATGATCACAGTTCAGCTATAGTGATAGAAATGCATGTATTGAAGCTCGGGCTGGGCGATATGGCCAAAAAAAATTATCACGATCATTTTTTTATATCAGTCGATATCGATAATTATCACGATAAATGTTAAATCTTTATTTCTTTAAGTTTAAAGGCAGATTTTTGCTCCTAAGTGAAAGTTGTAGAAACCAGAGCGTTAATTGTGGTTTTAAACTACTCTTTATTGTCAGAACATATCATGACAAACACTTGCCAAACAGGTGAACATTTCACAAATCTGAGGTAAAACATAATTTGTCATTTTTCCTTAACAAAATAAATATCTGAATAGAAAAATATATTTCTTAAAGGGGTCATATAATGCCATTTTTGTACAAGCTAATATGATTCTTTAGGGTCTAAATTAAAACTTTGTAATATACTTTGTAATAGTATTGCAAGAAAACACTTATTTTACCTGGTCAAAAACAGCTCTGTTTTCAGCACGCCGTTTCAGTGCATATGACTTTAAATGATAATGAGCTTCGCTGACTCCGCCTCTCTGTTCTGTGTGTACACCGTTTATAACACAATAACACAATAACCATAACGCGTTGTTCAGTATAAACGTGGGATTATGAATTATATTGAGAACGTCGTACATAGAAAACATGCCGTAATGTACCCTGAGTGTAAACCTTAGACGCATTCATTGTGAAGTGTGCAGCTAGCGATTTGCAAAGATATAAATATTAATATAAAGTTTAATAAAACGTTACACTCACTTCAGTTCTTCTGGAGATTCAGCAGGAACACGAATATCTGGTACCGATCCTTTATTCATGGCAGCTTCTTCCTTTATTCGAGCAGCTTCTTAGCAAATCCAGCTTTATACTGATCCTCGTTTATAAAGCAGTCTGGTGTGAGAAATGATTCGCGCAAACATGAGAGCATTGACGTTGCTCGTGGGGAATATTCCCTTCGAAAACAAACTCAGCCACTGCGTCTTCAGCGGTTCGGATTTGGGAACATTAAAATGACTGCTGTGTTCGTTATTACACCCAAGAACAGAACACCACAATCACTTAGACGCCATTCTGCTCATAGACAGTGCTCCAGCATTTTAACAATGAGCGCGCCGGTCCGCGCAGACTATGATTGACAGCTCTCACGAGCGAGGGCGGGTCTGTGTTGAAACACTCCTGTCAATCAACAATCGTGGGAGGGGCGTCCGTTTTATTGACGTCACAAAAACGAACGGCTCAATTTGAGGCAGGGGAAAACATATAAGGAGATTAAAACAAAAACACTGGATGGATTTTTATCATTATATGATGGTTGTGTACAGACACTGCCAACACACATTTCAGTACAATCAACTTGTAAAAGTGCATTTACCATTATATGACCCCTTTAAGTTTCTGCATGTGCTAATGGGGGATATTAAGTCTTGAAACAGGTTTGTGTTGCTGCCTGACTTTGATGGCACATATCTTCAGCACAGTTTGCAGTGCAGGCTGCAATATTAATATTACATGTTTTGTCTCGAAATGCATATTTGACAGTGAGTAGACAGTAAATCTGCATCCTAACTCAAGCTAATACTACTATGTTAAATTTATGTTCATTAACAAAAACAGTAACACCTGTTAAAAATTGAACTACCACATTTTTATTTGGTAAAATGTAATCTGAGTTTTATTAAAATGAACCATTGGTCATCCAGTATCATGCATTCACATCATGATAACCACAGATAAAGCCAGGCATAGCCTACAGCACCTTACTATCATGGCAAAATGTAACTTTATGGTTTCTATGGTATTTGTATGAAAAAAAGTAGCTCAAATACATAATTAAATACTGTAATTATATTCCATTAGTCATTTAAAACATTTTCTACATTAATAATATAATACAATTCAGTATGTATATCCCACATTTCATGGTGCAGTTAATATTACTAGGCTAACCTTACAGTAAATCCATAGTAAATTGATTCAGTGTCAATTCATATTCTGACTGTGTCACAGTGTTTCTCCTGTCTGTCAGCGCTGTTTCATCTGCCTTTAAACTGGTTTAAATCACTGAGTCATGTGTGTTCTTGGCTGAACTCAAGCGCTTCTCACTGGATCTCGTGAGCGAGACGATCAGAGTAAACGCGTCTGCTCTAGTCATGGCTCTAGTGAGCTCGCGCTGCGCTGCCGTTTGGACTTTGACCCGAGCGGATAAACAGTCCTTGAGGCGCGCACGGTTCACATGAGTTTCGTTCCGCTTTTGGCGCATAAACATTATCGAACATTTATCGAACTCTTGATATCGAAAAATTATATCGCGATAATTATCAATATCGTTTTATCGCCCAGCCCTAATTGAAGCTGCAAAAATACCAATGAGAACATACAAAACTTGTCTGAGCTTATAATGCTCATCTACACTCAAGTTTCAGGCAGTGTTGGAATGCTGGGTTGTTTTCTCAGCGAAAACAATGGTATTAGGGGCCCTATCAAACAGAACGCTTACTGCGCTACTTTTCCATAGTTTTTCTATTTAAACATGCACTAGACAGCAAGTTTGACCATTTCACTTTCTTGTGTCTTTTTGCTGTCCTTCACGCACAACGTGATTGAGCATCCTTGGTTGGTCCTGGAACCACATTCCTGTCAAATATAAAAGGTCACCTAACCCTAACCTATCCTTGAAATCAGAGGGAAAAAGATTGCTTGAATATTGTTCAAACTCCAACTCCAGACCTAATCATAACCATTTTAATCCAATTATTTTGATTTAAACGAAGATGTGAGGCTTATTTCAGCTGAAATGGTATAAAATCTTCAAATTCTCAGTATTTACCTTGATTTCTGTTTTTTTTTTTTCTGTTTTTTCGTTATCATATCTGGGTATTTATTTAATTAATTTGGGGGTGTTTTTTTTACATCCTGTGTGGGTTGATGATTATTGCATGTTTATTTTGATATTGAGTTTGTATTATTAATTACAAATAATTACAGGATGATTGCTTCCAGGTAGATTCTGTCTGGTAAAAACCAATCAAGCAATCGTTACCCAGCGTTGTTCTTTTCACCAAGTTTCCAGTCGTTTTAGCTGCTATTTACAGTTAGACACAACTATATTTCCACTTGATAGCCCTCCGCCCCCAAGGCCTTTACCTCTCTGAGCTGTTGTTTTCTGTGTTAATATATTTAGAGAAGCTATTTCTTTAAAAATTGGTGTCATATTTACACATCCCACTTCCCTTGCCCCTTTTTGCTCTTGTTTTATTGCTCTACCTAATCATATAATCCTTTATCAGGCTTCCTTAGTTCCCCTGTCGCACCGCTCTCTTCCCCCCTGTAAAATGACACGGCAGGAAAGCGTAGCAGCAGGTCCACTGTAGTGTGACTGTTCTTTAATTAAAAGCCCCTGCTTCTCTCTGGGTATTCAAACAGCTGCGCCTCTGACGAATCCATTCCCTCGCCGCTCTCAGCAAGTGTGATTAAAGCACGATGGCCGTCCCAGATGACCAACACTAAATCCGACAAATTATATTTACATCAACATAAGCCCAAGGAAAGGATCTGGCTGAAACAAAAGCGAAAACGAAAAACAAGTTCTTGGATCAGCATCTTTTGTTTTTCTTGGAACAATATTCCTTTCAAAGAAACTCTTAGTAGTCATGTTCCACACCTTAACCTTACTGTATTGCTGAACCAGCCTGGAAATGAAAATAATGTTGTTTAAGACACCTTAAGGCATTATTGTAAACCAAAACTAAGATGTTCACTAAGGACTTTACCCTTTTTATGGCAATCATGAACCATTTGTGTGTACACGTAATACGCATACGTCAATGTTTTCAAAGGTTTGCGTTTTTGAAGTTTGCGCAGAGATAACCTTTTTTCAAAACATTGCACCTTGGAATCTATTTCAAAGTTTGTGTTTTCGAGCCACCAGGCACTGTTTTGTGCAAATGAACGGTGTCGTTTTAGCGGCCCTAAGTTAATAACTAATGATCTTTGCAACGGAAGTGAATCAATCAAAGCTAACTTTAGCTGGACAATAACTTTATTCTAGATCTGCTGCAAAGCCAAAACAATCTCTGTTACTTTAATTTCCTATCATCACTGTAAAACTGCTTTGAAACAACCTATTGTTAAACGCGCTATATAAATGAAGGTGACTTGACTTAAATACAGGTGAAACTTTTTTTCTCAGAGCTTTTTCTTTTGCTTTACAAAAAGCATATTAAATATTACATATTTAACAGAAAATCCCCCCAAAATATTTTTTGCTGATACAGAGGCTGATATATCCCAGCAAACAATAGCCGTCATTTCACCCTGGTCTTGGTTAACTATAGACCCGATATAGTCCGGCTATGAGTAACCCACTTCTAGCCAAAATGACCTTGAATTTGGTTACGGTGTTTTTGCCAAAAAAACTTGCTTCCATCTTGTAAGCAAAGTAAACCGTGATTTTCATTTCTTCACTCTTTTCATTTCTTTGTTATCTAATTGATGTCTAGTCTATTCTTGGGATATGTTTTCGACGCCTGTTCAATTTTCACTGACAGCCCAAATTTTGCCTTGGTTTAGCCTAGACGTCAGAGCTGTTTTTGGACGGCTATTAGACGTCTTTTAAGCGCAAAATTGCTTGCTGGGATATTTTTAACAGAAAATCCAAATTTGTGTGTTTGCAGATACAGAGGCTGATATATGAGTCTATAGCCAGTTGGTCAGAGGTCTGACACAGGAAAAAAGAAGGCGCAGGGAGAATGATGTGTTTATTTCTGGCCGTTATGATGTACAGTGTTGGCTTGAACCCTCTGATCTAGTTGAAGACATACGGACTGCACAGTCTGAACACTTGCCGGTTATTAAGGGAGACAGTCTGGATGTTTTTCTGGGAGAGAGCGAGAGTGGGTGGGTGTGAACTGCCGGGAATGTCACGTTTTTCCTCTGTGCTTTTTTTTTTTGCACAGGGATTCCTAACATGTGACAAGTTACATCTCACCCGCGCTTTCACTTCCAGCTTTTGATGTCTCTCACCCTGGCACCCCTCGCTCTAGCTCCGAGGGGCTGCATCTGTCTGTATCCTGTCAGCAGATCAAATAGATGACGCTTGCACAGAGAGCTCTATTATCCTCCTACTCCCTCTTGCCCTGTTATTTACACTTTGACTGGAGTACACGTTGCACTTTTGATGCCACCCGGGTTAGAAACCTTTTGCAGTGTCGCTCAGTCTATTGGCAGATTATTTGGTTAAGACACGTACCTCTAGGGTGAATTCAATAAATGGTTGTGACTGTTTCGTATGGAGTATTTCAACACAAAACCATCTGCAATCTGGTTTAACTAGAAGCTAATGCTACCATATGAGTAAGTCTCATTCATTAACAATCAGTGTTTGCGAAAGTTACTTTGAAAACTAAAATTGTAATTGATTATATTGGGCCCTATCATACACCCGGCGTAATGCAGCGCCAGGCACGACAAGTATTTTTTGCTAGTTTCAGCCCGACGCAATTATCATTTTCACGTCCTGCTGTATGTTGTTTAAATAGCAAATGCATTTGCGCCCATGGGTGTGCTGGTCTGAAAACGTGGTGTGTTCAGGCGCATTGTTGGCGTTGTTGCTATTTTGTGGCACCTGAAATAGACTGACAAATATACATATTTTTTTGTTGTTATTTAAAGGGCGGGTCCACAACGCACATACACTCTACTTATTACACACACAGGGACGTGCAGCAGCACACATGCCACATATTAAAAACAAAAGGATTACAATGTAAAAGATTAATATTGTGTACATAAAGATATGGTGGAATCCGGCTTGTCCCGTAGATGGTCTGCTTGTGTGCTTTAACCTCGCTCACTATCAGATCCGTTCCCTCGCTAGAGAAGCGTTCAGCGAATTCGCCATGGCACGAGCGCAACTGGCTTTTAAATGGAATGGGAAATTACACTCTGATTGGTTTATTGCACGTTACGCCCAAAACACACCCATTACTCATTAAGAGAATAGGGACAACCCTTTTAGACCATGCTCTGCGCGCGCCAACCCTTTTTCCCGTCGTTAAACTAGCAAAAGTGGATTCGGACACGACCTAAGTGCACTTGCGCCGTGCGCTTTAGACCATGCGCTTGGATCCTTAAAATAGGGCCCATTGTGTTACTCAAAAAAAAAACGGTTCAGATGCTTTGCTTGCTATGATATTATCCGCAGAAGTGTTAGGTTTCACTCAGTCTCATTAGTCTCATTTCACAGATAGTTCTATTTCTGTGTTGTTTATATATAAAAAATGTCGATACATTGTAAAAGATTTTGCTCTGGCTCTTGGTTTAAATTATTTTTACTTCCGTTATTATGCCTGATGTTGTCATCTGCTGACGTTGTACAAGCAGAATGTGACGGTTGGTCAGTGTGGTATTTGTCCCACCCCTCCTCCACTGTGATTGGACGGCTGGGTAAAAAGTGACAGTGATGCTGTGTTTTACCCAAAGTTGAACATTCTTCAAATCGGCAACCGTTAAAGGTTCTCTAAGCGATCCTGGATGACGTCACTTCTTGTTGACGTTCGAACTATTGTCAAACAAAACGGAGGCTAGCTAGACCCTCCCTCCTCCTCATTCGCACACTAACCCCCCAAACCCTTCTTGTCGGTCATTGGCTGGAACCGTTTGTTATTTTTCGGGGAGCGGGTCGCCGCAGTTTGTTTTTGTTGCTGTTTGTGGAGCCTGGGCTGTCTACAGAGATCGCGTTTCTTTACAGTGTGTTCAGGGGACAGGCAGCCAGCGGATAGTGAGGAGATGTTTGCTGTATGTGACAAAAAATTCTTTGGCCTAAAAAACACGTGACATCGCTTAGAGCACCTTTAAAAAACGGCAAGCGCTCAGCACTTTAGCGTGAAAAAGACGCTCAGCGCCTCATTACCTCCTGCCGGTTTAAAAACGTAACCATTGTACGCCAGCCGTGTGAAAAAATAATTTGGTGGTTACTTATGTTAATATATGCAACTTGAAATTGTAAACATATTAGGGTCCATCAACACCAAGGATGATAACTATAACGTTAACTATAACGTTTTGATTATTGTTATCATTCTACATTGAAAAAAATATATATGTAGACACAATTTTCACAAGTAAATTTCGCATATAATTACAAATAATTGGCAAGTAACATATTCAATAGTCATCAATATCTTCATCCAGCTCAACTAAGTGTCAGTGCACAATAAATCATTAACACATTTTAAATAATGATCAAATGATGGAAAGCTATGCTATAATGCAAGTTTGGGAATTACGCAGCGCAAATTGCGTTTAGTGACAGTGTTTGCAAATAAACAGAGCTGTTATCAGATACATTAGTAAATTCCTCCTCCGTGTATGTCCGTTTACTCTCCTTCAATGTCTTCTTGTCTCCCTCTCTCATTCTCTTTGCCCATCTGTCTCTCTCTCTCTCGCCTTCTTGTCCTTGAGGTCTTTCCCCTTCGTCAGCTTGCCAGGAACATTCACCCACCCACTGGAAATTACAGCTGAGAGAAAGAGCTGTTTTTATGCGTTTATCATCCTTTCCACTGAAAACTCCTTGAAGCGTGTGTCAATTTTATTAGCATGTCAGGTGGAAGCCCTTATCGAGCGCGCCCTGACCCCTGCAACCATCGTGATGTAACCCCAAGTGTGCAGCTGCCCGGAATCACAGATTAATTAAAAGGATAATTCTGGGTTCTTTTCAATTTAATGTATATATTTACTGAGCAGGAACAATTATTAAAACAGTGTTACGCTTACAATGGAACCCTAGCCGGATTTAAAGGAGTAGTGTGAAATTCATATTTTTGTTAAAGCACTTATTGATTACTTCAGTTTACCATTTTATTTGATTTGATTTAATACAAGAAATAATATGGTAGTATGATTTTCTGAAGCCAGAATGCCAGTGCTTTACGGATAGTATGTGACTTACTAATTTTATTTTATTTTATTTTAAACATTGTATTTTATTGGCGTCCTCAGTTTAATGCCAATACAACATGCCCAATTGACCTGAAAATGTGTCATCCATACAATAATAAATAAATAAACAAAATAAAATAACCAACCTCACAGTTCCAAAAGTAAATCATAAAAAGACCAGGAGATAGATGAGACTTATGTAATTTCCCCTGTTATTATACCCAAATAAGAGAGGAAGAGGCTCGTACACACCGGGACGAATATCGGCGCGCGTTATTCGGCAGCGTTTTTCAACGCGTTTTTTGTGTTCACACCCAAGCGATTTTCGCTGACGATGAGCCGAGTGAACATGCAAATTCATTCCCTGACATCATGGCGCCCATTTGCTCTGCAATACCACTCCATAACATTCTCTTTTATCAAGATTTTTGTAGTCGCTGTCGCGTTTGTCATATAGTTCTTTATGTTCTGACACCAACGAGACCAGCAGCTCTACATTCATCTACGTATGTGTGCTCGGCAAGACCGTTTTGTGTTTGAGCGCCCCCAAGTTGTGTTACTGTAACTTCAGAAGCTCCAGACACGTGAGCAAAAGCGCCAATCTCATTGGTCGGATAGTTTTTGACGCGGCGCGTCAAACTAAAGAACGAACCCGAGGCGTTTAAAAAAAAAAAAAGAAATGCGTGGCGTTTTTCGTGTCGGTGTACACACTCACATTGGCGCCCTTTGTTTAGTCACGAGGCGTTAAACGTCGGCGAATATCGCGCGCGAAATTCGTCCCGGTGTGAACAGGCCTTTTGATGTGACGTCCCTTTCGTTTTAAAGTAACCAGGTTTACTTTTTACCTGCCGTTGACAAGATTGACAAAGATAGTTACACAAACAGGATTGGTAAGCGATTATATCACACTATCGCATGCGGGTTTATTAGCCTGCTTGGCTGCTAAAATTCTGTTAAAAGTATATTTACTGTAAATATATTTTCTGTGTGTCCATAAACACCACCGATGATATCCATATGCATGAAAATAATCTGTCATTTTCCTTGAGGGTAGAGAACAGGTGAAAGGGCAAGTACATAAAACACTAAATGGAAGTCCCCTGACTCCCAGGGATTTGGCTGTCAAGGGATATACTAAGCATGTCCTCATAATGGAAAGGCTGTGTGTAAGCTCTAGATCGGAGAGACTTTATTTCCAGTCCCCTCAGCACAATCCCTTTATCCACTTGGAACAGAAAAACTCAAGATTTTATCAGAGAGGACAGGGCAGACTTTCAGAACCCACCACTGACACAATCATTTACCTCAAAACCTGCACTAATGCACAGTTACTAAAGCCTAGATGCGGAACTTAAACTCTTCCCTGCTGCACCTGCCACGTTTACCTTGGACGTCTACCTTAAAATACCCATATTCTGCACCGTTTATATATGTCTGTCCACTTATAATGCTAGTCAAGATTTTTTCTAGCCTCTCTAAACATGATACTGTACCTTTAAGACTTGTATATGTAAATTACCTTTTTAATGTTTGACTAAATACTGCAAATGTTATTTCACCCTAGGCCAAGCTCATGCATACTGGATAAGTAAATAGGGGTGGTCACATGTTAATGAGGTCATGGCTGTGATGTCATTATATATGCGCTTGGTCTTATTGTGAATTTTGTGGTGGATCTTTCTGCAGGTAACCTGGTGTTCTATGGTTGTCACTTTTCGTTAGTACTTCGTAATTAGCTTGTGAGGGTCGAGATACACATTATATTTACGTGTAAGTGACTCTGGAAGAGAGACTGGGGTCAGGTGTAACAGAACGGAATTTGTTATGCTCTAATTTATTTGATTCTTCAATCATGAACAAGCTGTTGTGATGATGACACTTGTTCAGTATATGCTCAGTAAAGAAGATTTGAAGTATAAAAGTATTGACAGTGACACTAATGGCTGCTGAAAATACATTTAAATGGCATTGGAAAATAGAAAAACATCTATTTTAAACTTTAATACTATTTACTGTATTTTTGATTAAATAAAGCCTTGTTGAGTTTATCCAATGGCCTGGCAGAAGAATACAGCGTTTTTATACAGCGGATCCGTGTGAATGTGTCGTTTTGACAATGTACGCGGAAGACTCAAAGGAAAAACTTATCCGGGTTAAGCATATCGTTGTCGTGTGAACGTACCTGTAGTTCGTTTTTTTCTCAGTTACCTGTTTTCCTTTGTTCCAGTTTCCCGCTCTTCGTTTGTTACCATGGTTTTTGATTAAGTAGTTGACACCTGTTCGTCATTGAGTTCAATCACCATGTGTATTTAAGTTCCTCATTTCATTCAATTCATTGTCTGGTGTTGTTCGTGTGTGGTGTCTACATGCCGTTTCTTAGCTTTTGAACTTGCGGATTATTTGAGTTTGATTTATTTATAAATCTTTTCTTTATTTAAACCTGTTTGAACTCTTTCATCTTCTTCTAGACTGTACGTGACAGACATGTGCAATAGACCAACGCTACTTTTGCGTCATCGAAGGGTAACGCCCCCTTTTGGGGGAAAACAAACGGATTCCCCTGAGAACAGAACTCGCTCTAGATCTGCTAAGTTTCTTGATAGCAAAAATGGCACAAACTTAAAGCTACTGGATACGGGGTTACAGAGGTGTCCCTTTGAAATGGTCGAAAACTGGATTAATGACCCCACGCAGTGGCCAAATATGGACTATTCAGACATCTAACGATCTAACGTGGAATCACCAAGTAACGTTAGCCTATTTTTTTTTTTGTCATTAACACTCACAGTATGACAAACTAGACGATGAGGCCATGTCACTTGGATCATATTTAACTTGATTTAAGCTATTGACATAGTTTTGTTGTCGACTAGCTATACTAGTTAGAAAGACGAAGCTGCTAGCAGCTAACGTTACGTGATTAGCTCTCACTAGGCACGCTATCTTAGCTGTTAACCGATTTTACTGTTGAAATAGTGGCAGGCAAGGACTAAAGTGGACTTGGCTGGTTTCTGCTTGTGTCTAGAAAGTGCTTTAGGCCTATATGACTTTTCGACGAGCACTGCTCTGGGCTACATGTAACAACACGAACGGCAGTAGATCAAGCCTTCTAGGCTAGATAGGATAGCGTAATGTCACAACATCCAATTTGATAGCCCCATACATACATACATTTGGTCCTATACATATTTTTCCGTACACTGTAAACCTTTTTACAACTTTCAAAGTCCTAGCACTTTCTAGACACAAGCAGAAACTAGCCAATTCCACTTTAGTCCTAGCCTGCCACTATTTCAACAGTATAGTATAGCTAGTCGACAACAAAACTATGTCAATAGCTTAAATCAGGTTAAATATGATCTAAGTGACATGGCCTCATCGTCTAGTTTGTCATACTGTGAGTGTTAATGACAAAAAAAATAGGCTAACGTTACTTACTTAGTGAGTCCACGAGATAGTGGTAGATGTCTGAATAGCCCATATTTGGCCACTGCGTGGGTCATTAATCCAGTTTTCGACCATTTCAAAGGGACACCTCTGTAACCCCGTATCCAGCTTATTTAAATACCACTCACGGTCCTCGGCCGGCAAAGAGAGTGTGTATGTTTGTGCCATTTTTGAAGAAACTTAGCAGATCTAGAGCGAGTTCTGTTCTCGGGGGAATCCGTTTGTTTTCCCCCAAAAAGGGGCGTTACCCTTCGATGACGCAAAAGTAGCGTTGGTCTATTAGATGCACTTTTTTTGTGTATAATAATTTTGTATTACAAAGTATGTTCAATTAGTCTTTCTCATTTTAAATCTATTAATAGAACACTCTTTCCAAATTCAAATATTTCTTACGAAGAAGTAGCAGGTAGATGTGTAGTAGTCTGTGAGTTATGAATGTAAAAAAAGAAGTTACAATTACATCTGACATTTCCTACACAATACTATACTGTTTACTCTTCAATGCTTCACACACATACCAAACACACACAGTAATGTGTTTTCATACCAAACACACACACAGTTTGTCTTCCTTCCTGCATAAATATAATTGTTCATGTGTATTTCCTTTTACAGAAACCTTCTCGACAGAGACACGTTTTCCAAATCAGATCCAAGTAAGAATGTCTTTCTTGTCCCTTTGTATAATTGTTGCTCAAATCCATACTGTACTGTGAAATATGCCAATCCAACTTAAAGATTCTGCCATGATTTACTATGACCTGGTGTACGGCAGTACGACCAACTGCTCTCAGCCTTGTTAAGAGGGGACTTTCTATACACAGTCTGAAAGCTTACACAATCGCATGACTCACTGCTTTCTGTTTGCGTTCTCTCGCACTGATTGTGTGAAGTTTCAGATCTGAATTTGACACGGGCCTCAGATATAGACACACTGTGGGCGGCCCTGATTATTGTAACATTTGCCTTCAACTCCACAAAGTCCTCCTGAAGAGAAAATCTAAATGCCACAATATAAGAGTAATCCAAATTCAGAAGTACAGGAGAAGAGAGCTGTCTAAAGGATGATGTTTAATGTTGTTAACCTACTTTGGGTGTTTTAAAAGATTCCATATTAATTTTTTCCCATTATTTTGAATGATCTTTATTATTTTAATGGCCTACTCTCAAATACTTCTCATAATTAGAATTTTATGAACACATTTAGTCTAAATCACATTCAAAACCACATGAACAACTTCATATGAAGGTTCATCATATCCATATTCTAACAGCATTGAGGTTTCACCACAACCTTATCAATGATACGTGTCAGTTATTTTCTCTAATTACAGATCCTCATACCACTCATTCGCTTAATTCCTCTTTCACTCAGTCCTCCAGAACTTTCATTTACAATTCCAATTCTTTATAATCACTCACTGACCTACTGATCATTCATTCACTTGCTTGGCCAACATTTCATTCGTACTCACTCAACGAGTTGGATGCTTAGCATTGCAAAGGCAAAACCTAGCCCAGAGCCTGGTCAATACTTATCAGGTTTTGAGTATAGTGTTTCAGAATCTATCCGAGGATCGTTCTGTATGAATACTTAGCTCCCTAAGTCTGGTCGGAAGGTCGAAGGACTCTCACGAGGCCTCCCTGTTAGATCAGCCCTAGAGCTGGAGGCGCTCCCCTATTAGGGTCCCTTTCAGAGTGCCCATCCTCCACATGGCTTTAAAGCACTGTGTAGATCCAGGATTGGGTAGAGTTACTCCCCTCGTTCGCAAGGGTTAGAAAGCGCAATGCTGAGTTCTACTCTCCAGGATGCCCGTCTCTATGATCCGATCTGTGAGCGATTACTGCCACTATCTGCAGTCCTCCCTATCGGATGCCTCCACAAGTGAGGCAAAATATGTTAGAGCCTCTGTTTAGGAAACAGACAGGTTGTTGGCAAGACTAGGTCATAAATTAGACCAGGTCAGCCTCCCTGGTGGTATGTGGGGTTGACTTCATGTCCCCCTCAGAAAGTGACTGGACGGGACTCCTTTGGACCCCCTGGCCATATTCCCTTAAAGGGATAGTTCACTTTGAAATTAAATTTTGGTATGTTTTAGCTTACCTCAAGGGCATCCAAGATGTAGGTGTCTTTGTTTCCGCAGTAGTTTTAATTTTGATATGTTTAGGTCAAACCGTTCTTGTCTGTCAGTCATATAATGCAGGTCTATGGTCACTTCCTCAAAGAGCATGCACAGAGAAGTCCAAATTAAACATGATTTAATGACTCGTAAATGTAAGTACACATAGATGGCCTAAGACACGAAACGAGCGGTTTGTGTGAGAAAACGAACAGTATTTATATTGTTTTTACCTCTTGTAAACACAGCCACATCCAAGTGATCTGAGGGCGCCGGCGCTTCGGTCTTTTCCGGAAAGCGCCGGAAGTGATCTCTCGCGTGTGTACGTCACCCATTGTTTACACAGAACAGAGATTGTAGGTAAGATGGCTAATTAAAACGGTACTAGTTTGCGCTTATCTGGAATGTTTAAACTGTCGTAAAATAAAAAAATAAAAAAATAAAACAATTGTATGAGTGACGTACACGCGCGAGAGATCACTTCCGGCGCTTTCCGGAAAAGACCGAAGCGCCCGCGCCCTCAGATCACTTGGACGTGGCTGTGTTTACAAGAGGTAAAAACGATATAAATATGGTTCGTTTTCTCACACAAACCGCTCGTTTCGTGTCTGAGGCCATCAATGTGTACTTACATTTACAAGTCATTAAATCATGTTTAATTTGGACTTTTCTGTGCATGCTCTTTGTGGAAGTGACCATAGACCTGCATTATGACTGAGAGACAAGAACGGTTTGACCTAAATATACCAAAAGTGAAACTACTGCGGAAAAAAAGACACCTACATCTTGGATGCCCTTGAGGTAAGCTAAAACATACCAAAAATTTATTTCAAAGTGAACTATCCCTTTAAAGGAACCCCTTCCATGGAAGTTGTTGGTTCCAAAGCCTTGAGCAGCCTTAGTAGGCCTGTATCGGATGCCTCTTTGAGGCTTATAGCTTGGGCAGTGGCCGTGGGGAATACTGTCACTGACAGCCTGTATGTGACCCGAAGGGGGGAGTGTTTTTGGCCTTTCAGTGAAACTAAAACCGTTTTTGTCAAAGCCATAATTTACCCATTCATTTGCTACATTCCTATATACTTTATTACTATATTCACTCAAATCTGATATCAAATCTTTGAAAACTCTCTGTATTTATTGATCAAGTTTGTTTACTGGCAAACAGGGGGGAGAACAATAACAAGAACAATGAGTGCTGAACGTCTTTAATGTTTCCTTTTGCACCATGTGTATGTGTGAACAGGAAACAGGAACAGTGAGCAGTCAGTCACCCTGCTATTATTTTCATTAAATGTATTGATTGCCATACTTCTAATGCTTGTACTTGTCTTACTGTCCTGCTTCATTTTTTTTTTTTGCCTGCTTCTCTTTTCTTTCAGATTTGTTTGTCCACTATTCCACCTGTTTCGCTTTCATGCATTGCTGTAGCTATGCTTGACCTTTTGTAAGTGTCTTTTTATTTTCACGTTATTGCCATTTGTTTTCTTACTGGTTCTGTTCATGATTAGCTGGACTGAATAGATGTCAGGTCTTCCTTGCCCGCTTACAGGGTCATTGCATTCATGCAAGTGGGCACTTGTGCTGAGCCCCCATCTTAACTATGCTGAGTACTGTTGGCCGAGTCTCTTAGTGTTACCATTAACCATGACACACATAGAAAAATGTGTACACACTCAGTTATACGAAATGAAAAATGCATTTTTCAGTTGTCGTGCCTTAGGCTTTAGGTTTCTGTATTGCAAAAACACACACATGCACATTCTGTAGCCATTTTTCTCTACCCACAGCTCTAGGACATTGGGTCTCATTCACTAACTGTATGCAAGAATTTGCACATGAAATCTGGTGCAAATGTTTTTTTATAAGGACACCACATCCAATTCCAATAATAGGCCAATTAAATACTTTATTTCCTCGATTAAGTAGCCATTAGGCACTTTATTTCCACTTCATTGTATTTAAAATAAACACCTCTCTGGGCTGATATGGGAAAAGTGAGAAGAATGAGTTTCAGAAACTTGGGTCGGTCGCGTCAAACACTAACACTACCCGCCTTACTCAGTTTATAATTTTGTCTGGCTCAATCAGACAATTATAGGCGAAGTTAGTCTAAAAAGCCTCAAGGCGACCTATTGGCACTTGATGTAAATAGACACCTCTGCTATTTATTTTTTATTTTTATGATGAACTATCCCTTTAATGGTTAATATTATGTTAATATTACTGTCGTATTAAAAGGGTTGATTTTCTCAATTTACTCACCCTCGTTACATTCAAAAAGTCTATGAATTTCATTCTTCTGTGAAAAACAAAAAGATATTTTGAAAAATGGCTTTTTCATACAATGGAAGTCAGTGGGCACTAAAACTGCTTGATTACCAACATTCTTCAAAATATCTTTTTTTTAAAGAAAGTAATACAGGTTTAGAACGACATGAGGGTGAGTTGAAAATGGCAGCTTTGTAGCTCATCCAGTGAGATTTTTAGCTCATCGCATTCCACCACTCTGGTTCTAAGCCGTTTCTCTTCAAATACAGTAGACTGCAAGATTACACACTTACAGATCTGAGTTAAGAATGTCAAAGGTCTTCTGGTATTTGAAAAAATTCTCTGCCTTTGTGTAACCCAATCTCTTTTTCTCTCCACAGTCTGTGTGCTATACACCCAAGCCATTGGCAACAAAGAGTGGAGAGAGGTGAGTGAAACAATCTGGCTTAGTCGTGTCGACCCCTTGAAGGGCCTGGCAGACCCTTGGTCGCATAAATATTCATACATGTAAATGTGGGGTTGGAATATTCTCAAAATAATAATCTCTGGAAATATCTGGCTTTCTAAAGCCCCATTAAGAGGACTGTGTATTTATTAACTTCAATCACTAGCTGGTGAAATATGATAAGCCACTCAGGAGATGTAATAACATTCTCGCCCACGCTTATATCAAGACAACTCTAGCCCACTTTTCAAGTCGGCTAATTAAAACGTTCAGTCCCTTTTACATGATTCATGTCAAGGCTTTAACGCACCTATCAACGCTGACATGTACCTCTTTGACCTCCATATGAAAGGTGTTGAAGGTAGCAAGAAAGTGGGAGGTGTATGTAGTAAACATTGAAAACTTGTATTTGCGCTTAGAAATAAAAAAAAAAAGGATTCGAAACACTTTACGAAATTTTAATATACACTTGGTTAATGAAAATTAATGAAGGTGTGGTCAAATTAGCTAAATTTCAAGGGCAAAAAAAGGTTCATTGTGTAGATATTAGTGTAGAGATGCATGAAGCACACTTCACAAAGAAGTCACTTTTTTGGGAAGATCCTGATCATGTGGAATCCTATTCAAATGACTGGATTTCACCTGTAAAAATCGGCAAAACAGCAATAAATGTGACTGTAGAGCTTTATAACTAGTTTAAAATATGTACTGAATCAGCCACTCCATATGTTTTGATTTGATAACATACGCGTTTGTCACAAAAATTTGATAAAATATTTTAGGGCTTGACACATATCATGGATTGTGCTGGGGGACTGGTATAATACACACGGACACGAAGATGAAGATAATTAGGCCGTCTTTAATAAATCCACAGGGTAATCCACAGAGTAAGAGTAGTGAAACACATCTAACATAGACAAGATTTGACAGCAATGAACAGAAACAAGGGAAATTAAATACAGGTGCAAATGAAGGTGATTAAAGACACACAGCCGACAGTGATTACGACTCAAATCAGAAACCATGACAAAAAACAAGGCAGGGTAAAATGGTGCAAATGAAATCAAAATCCAAACTAAGTGACTGTGACATAACGCCCCCTCCTGGAAAGGGGTGACCTCGGGCCGGCAGATGAATGGAGGAGGAGGAGGCTCAGGAGGAAGACGAGAGTCTGGGAGAGGGATCGAAAGAAATGTCCAGGGTGGTACAGGTGGTGTGATCCAGTGAATGGCCTTGAACAGGGACAGGCATGTGGTGACCGAGGCCACAGCCAGGACTGTACTCCACGGTGGCGTCGCTGGAGGGAGGAACCATGGAGAATAGAGTCCAGACTGTACCTTGGGGATGACCGGAGGCAACGACGGCGTAGTAGGTGGAGCCCATCGCGCAGCCGAAGAGCCAAGGAAGAGTAGGGAGACTGAAGACCTTGGCTGCCGCAACGAAGCTGCAGCGACGACCCCCCGAGATGGAAGCGGGGGGCTGGAGGGCAGAGGTGAAGCTGGAGCGGATGGTCCGAGGGAGCCTGGCGAGGCCGAATACCCGATGGTCCTTGCTGGAGTCGAGGGAGGAACGAGCGCAGGAGCCAGATACGGGTCGAGGTGGACCGGAGTGTTCTGAGGCCGAAGGCGGAGCCACAGACTCCAGAAGGAGGTGGCTCACAGCAGGCAGGATGTATAACCACGCCACTGAAGAGGCATAGGCCCTGTCCCAAATGGGACACTCCGGACTTGTGGACTTCCTCAGAGTCCACACTTCAGTGACGTCATGTAGTGCAGACCTATAGGGCCCTTAGCACGAGTCCGCGAGGGCGCGTTGAGAGGTATTTTCGGGACAGACTCGCCGGAAACAGGAAGACGGTCTGATTGTTGTTATGGACAGGAGCTATGGTTCGGGGAAATATGCTGCCTATTGTTGTTGTGTTTACATATGACTCAGTAAAGCCCTGACATTCTGTTCTATTTATTTAATGAATCATAATGTGATCGTATAATTCAGCTCGCTATTATTAGCCTATGTTTGAGACATCAACCACTGGTCGATGATCATAATATTTGTATAAACTTGTCATAAAAACCGTAATGATAATTACACTTAAATATTTTCTTCTCAGCCATGTTAACAATTGTCCGTGAGCGAAATCTCCTCCCATCCGTTGTCTGATTGGCCTTTCGCAAGGATTCCTGGGTAGTTAAAGTGCGTGAAGCCTGCATCTATGCGGGCTTCGCGGAAGACCGCTTCAAGGGTACAAAGGGGGCGCTGCTGAGCACACTTCAGAGCGTTAAAATGCTAAATGGGACGGCCTACGGACTCGTAGATTCGGCGAGCACGCGCAATTTAAGTCCACGAGACCGAAAGTCAGCATGAAGTGCGCCATTTGGGACAGGGCCATAGTTGTTGCTGAGGGGCTGATGGAAGCCAGAGATAACTGGGTGGCAAGAATGGCTGGGGACTGGAGAAGGGCTTGTAGAGACAAACAAAGACTGAGAAAACAATGTCATTAATACTGATTTGTAGAGGTGGTGGGAGAGGGAGGTAGGGTGAGGGCAGCGGGTCAGATGATGATGATTCAAGTTCAGGCGGGATTAAAGGAAGAAGGGGATCCAACTTTCCAAACAAAAAACAGTCCATTAAATCCAGACGGAACTCAATTCCATCCCCTCGTACTGCACAAGGACTCCCACGGCGATGATTGGCAGCCGGCTCTCACACCTGGTCAGACTCGGCAAGCTCAGGCTTCAGGGTGATGTCCTGCTCGATCGCTACTCTAGGCATGGGCCCAAACATTGTGGCGGAGACAGGCTCTTGGTCTGCGGTGGGCTCATGCTGTCACTTCTCGCAGTGGGATGGTCTCTGGCTGGGCACTGGGTGAGGAGTGGGGCTGGTATCATCGTCCACTGGTCCGGTGGTTAGCGCTGATCCACTGGATACCAGCACCCACTCCACGTAATCAGCGAAGCTCCCCCGAGGGACGTCCCCAGACAACTGCTTTCTTGTAGTTTTCTGGGTAGTTGGTGAGATGGGCTAGGAACAGGAAATCCTCCACATGTTCCTTGATGGAGCGAGTTCCCTGCTCAAGGCCAGTGATGTGACATTTGAACCGAGGCGTCGGAGCTCGTGTTGAGCATAAATGGGCGTGCCAGATGAAGCCGCGATTCGAGGCTTGTGTTGTTAACGTAGAAATCACGTGACCCGTGACAAACGAAGCCTCGCTTTCTGTTCAATCACGTGCGCGATTCATTTTCAATATCTTACTTTACGAGTAAGTTTTCATTCAGACTTATTCAATTACATTTTTAAATACCCAATCATACAGTTAATATGAAGAATACAAATGAATTCAAGAAACTAAAATATTTGCCATGCAATTTATATATGTGTACATTATTCTATTACATCATATTGATATTCATACTGCCATTAAATGCCACAGCTTAATGTATTTATCACAGAGAGAAATTCAACACACACTCAAACACACTGTTAGGCTTTTATTTGTGCACATAACATGAAACTATCTAGGCTAAGGAATGCGTGGTGGCTTCTTCATCCGACAAAGCTTTTGTCACAGGGTTTTGGCTGCTTTATTTTTTGCTAAACACCAGATGGCGCTGTTTTCGACACTCAAAGCTTTAAATCTATTCCCGAAAAAATCAGTGCTTCATGATGCTTCAAGGCTAATCAACAAAAAAGCAGCATTGTCCATGATGGAAAAGAAAATCACAAAAACCGGGGGGGAAAGCACACTTGAGAAACACTCAATGTAATGCGTGGAGTAATCACATCTGGGTTAGGTCTTCTGTCACGGATTGTGCTGGTATAATACACATGAAGATGATTAGGCAGTCTTTAATAAATCCACAGAGTAAGAGTAGCAAAACACACATCCAACATAGACAAGACCCGACAACAATGAACAGATACAAAGGAACTTAAATACAGGTGCAAATGAATGTGATTAACGACACACAGCTGACAGTAATGAAGACCAGAGACTATTTCTATAGAGACATGCCACTTCATCAATCCTTAATACAACTATATAGGGAAAACCCGTAACGCCAAAGATGGCAGTTGTATGCACATGTCCCGCCCCTCCTGCTGGAAAGCCAATCGTCTGCTTTTAACAGTCAAGCCGGGAAACATTTAAGCCTATCGTCTGGTTCCACTGACGCATGCGCACAGTTGAGGTTTGCGACAGTGCAAAATACGTTACTGTTTGAAAAGGTGGAAGATTTGATATCCAGTGTATGTGTGAGTTGTGTAATATCAGACATCAGAAGTCTCCCGCAGATTGATAGCGGCTCCCTGATGCCCGCAAATTAGTTCAAATCTCCCGGAATCTAGAGCGAGCGAGCGAGCAAGAGATCACACACACTGTGCTTTAAACTGTGTAGCGCGCGCACGACCGAGGGAGAGAACCCTTGCGCATGCGTAGTAAAAGTATAACCTGTGGGGAAAAAGGCGTTTTAAACCTTATTTTGGGGCAAAGTCATCAAACTTTTTCAGCGATTTTTATCATAATTTACTGCTGTTCTATACATGCAGTTTTTATGTCCCGGTGACCAGTGAAACTGCAGTTCTGACTCTCTGCCCATTCATTTAGATAGGAGCCTGGTCTTGTTAGTCCGAAATAGCTGCCCGGAGGCGTTGCCAAGATGGCGGCCGAGTGGCATGACTTGCCTAAAAGGACTTTGTGAAGACACAAATCAGAAATCATGACAACAAACAAGGCAGGGAAAAATGGTGCAAATGAAAACTTAGTCCAAACTGAGGCCTTGTCCACACGGACACGGGTATTTTTATAACCAGAGTTTTTCCTACAGCGTTTAAAAAAAAAATCCCGTCCACACATGCTCGGTCTCCGTCTACATGAAAACGCTATCAAGCGCGGTCAAGAGCATGCCACGCCAGCAGGCGGCGATATAAACCTTAACCGTAAAGCCACGTTGGCCAATCAGAAGCGCAAATCTGACGTCAAACACAGCAGATAACGGCGCACACTCTGACGTCGCAAGGCAAAAACCCGGCGTTTCTGAAAATCCTCACCCTGGCAGGGGTTTTCAAAAATGTTCGGTTTCAGTGCGTTTTTGTGTGGACGAATGGCCGAACCGCGTAAAAAAAGTCACGGTTATAAAAATAACCGTGTCCGTGGAGTGACTGTGACAGCGTAACTAATGCCCATGCATGGCGTTCAAAGTTTTTATTAATTTACATGACATTTCCAGGTCTAGAAATCACACTATTAAACTGAAGATTACCTCAAGCTTGTGAGAAACTTGGCTTTCCAAAAAAAAAAGAAAGAAAAAAAAAGAGGGTGAATAAAAATATGTTAATGTAAATCATTTCAATTGACCTTCCTTTGTTTTTCAGTTTGGGCGGACGGAAGTTATCGATAACACTTTGAACCCAGATTTTGTGCGCAAATTCTTATTGGACTACTTCTTTGAAGAAAGACAGAACATAAGGTTTGATCTGTAAGTATCAATAGATATTCCTTTAGCTTTGGCTGCATTTACAGTAGTGGCCAAAAGTGATGTCTGGCCTAGAAAAATTGACATATTCACCGTTTATTTAAATATTATTGAAAATGTGTTAAAGATTTTGTTTGCATTTTGCATAGTTGTGCAATTCTAGCTGAGCTAATTGATTTAGTTGTGCCAAATTGTATGTATTAGCCAATTCACCAAACTTAGCTGACAGTACAAAGCTTTACAAATATGGTAAAGAATGTGGAATTGCCTCTCATGGCAGATTTTATTTATTTGTTTTCTTGATATCCCAAGAAACATATGTTACTTTTCCACTGTGTGTTTCATGGTTGAGTTGGAAAAAACTGGAGGACACCCTTTCTTGTTCTCCTTTAAAAAAAAAAAATATATGTATTTAAAATGTCAACTAATTCAGATTTTTCACCAGCCCATATCTTCAGTCACTAATTAGTTCTGAACAAGAAGGTTTGGTGCAAATTTATAAGTAGGGTACATAAACATTTATTAAACCTGTCTTATTGGTGAATATATTAAACTTCAACTTGGACAAGAACTTTAATTGTAAAGTTTCAAATTCACACTATTATTAGGCATGACATCTCAGTACATCAAACACTGGAGTCCCACTTTAACGACAGATGTGTCAGCTACTGTAAAACCAACCATAAGAGAACTGTCAGTGTATGTTTTGTGCACTTCTATAAGCAGATGTCACAACTAAAACCCCTTCTCATGAGTCACACATTCTGTACAGTCAAGAGAGCAGCCTGCGACCCTAACAGAAGAAACCAACATTACAGAATTGTGGAAATAAGAATTATAGCTCACTAACACATTTGCTGATTTGCTGTAAGGGTCACTTTCCATGATGAAAGGGTGTGATGTACGACTGTGCTGGTTGACTTGTTTTTCTATTCATTCAATGCTGGATTTTTAATTGTGCACGCTCGGTTCCCTTTTTTACATTTATGAAAAGTGAGCGTTATTTGACAGAAAAGGGAAGCTTAAAAACATTAATAATTCTGTGTTTAAAAACACTTGTTGAATGTAATATTTACCCAATCCTAAAATGAATACCTAGTTTTCATACTGTACATTATAGTTTTGTGATGCATAAATTCACTTGCTGAGTTTAAAATGTATATGTATATATAAATATTTAAAAATTAGGGGGGAAAAAGTTATTTTATAATTATATGATAATCGGCCATAACATGACAAATATTTATCAACATCAGTGATATTTTCGTATTATTTATATACTATTATTTATTAATATTTTAAATTAGTATTTATTTTCATTTTTATTTTTATTTAAGTTTTTAGTAATTTTGTTACGTTCTTTTCATTTTTATTAGTTTTTTTTTTATATTTAGCTTTATTTAATTCTTATTTCAGATTATTTTATTAAACTTATTTTATTTCAGTTAGTAGTTGCCAAGGCAGAATTTGTTTTAATGTTTTTAAAATATATATTTAATTTTTATTTCAGCTTTATTTCAATTAACATTTTTTTATCTTAAATTTTGTTTTAAATCAGCATCATTGCCTCTGTAATTACAAAAAATAATTTTGGATATACGTCGTCTAAATCTTGGATCTTTCCAAAAGGTGTTGTAGTGTAAATTTCACCTTTGTGTCTGTGTGTATGCGCTAATATTTGTTATAGTTTTGTGTATTTAGGCATTTATGGGTGTATTTTAGAACAGATATGAGTCATTCTGTATCCGTTGGCCCAAGTGTGTCTGAGGAATTTGTTTGTGTGTCTTTAAACTTCAGCATGAGTGTGTATGTCTGTAGGCAGAGTGTGTGTGTTTTGTCGCTGTGGATCGGTGTCCCCGCTCGACGGCCTGTCATACTGGGTCTGTAAATCTGCAGCAGACATGAGAGGGGGTCACGAGGTCGCGTGGGCAGTGCCTCCGAGACGATAGCGAAACCAAAGCACCAATGATGAGGATTATATGGCACGTCACCATGACAACAAGGGGGGTTGAGCCCCACAAACCAATAGAAGAGGCAGACGATAAATAGATATATGTGAGGTCGAGCTATATGTAACCCTAGAGATATTTTACGATTCAGAGATCCTTCAATATTTGTTGCTTGTCTTGTCCTCTCTCTTTTTTCTTTCTCTCTTTATGTCTTTATCTCTCCATTGCGCTGTGACAGGGCAGAAGAGAATGATTCATGATGTCTGTGCTTTAATGATGCTGTTCTTCCTCCGTAATGAGAAACAGGCACGCGTGAACTCCCCTCATAAGACCGTAATCTAATTAAAGCCCAGCTCAAAGTCTCTCACCATTGATTTTGGAACCAACCTCTGTATTCCTTCTTGAGCAAGCATCACTATTACTACTGGGAATATTTAGGGTAGATTTATACAAACTCCTGACAATGTGTGTTACTCTCTGGCACATCATTCGCCCCACAGCTTTTTGGCTACATGTATAATATTTAAAATTGTGTAGGAAATCATGCTGCTTGTTGAGGAAGAGTGTGCTATTACATTTCTGTGCATAAGCACAGTAACAACCTAGCAGCACTCTAGAAAACGTCCAATGCTCAGTAGCAACTGCATAGTAACTCCTTAGCAATCACTCCAAACTTCCTAACAGCCACCCAAAACATATGATCAACCATCTAGAAACAACCTACCAACCACCCCTTACACCATAGCAACCACCTAGCAACACTCTATCAACCACCCAGAGCTCTCTATCAAATGCATAGCAATGCATTAGCAACCTTTAGAACTCCCTAGCAGCCAGCCAGAATGCACAATTAACCATCTATAAATACCCTAGCAACCATCCGTTACACTATAGCAACCACCTAGCAACACTTTAGAAACCACTTAGTACTAGTAGTTGCATAGAATTGCACAGAACACAATGCTCTAGCATTGACCTAGCACTCACTAGCAACACCTTTGCAACCACCAGGAACTCCCTAGCAGTCACCCAGAACACAATGCCCTAGCATTGACCCATCACTCACTAGCAACACCTTAGCAACCACCCAGAACACAATGTTAAAGCAACCACCCAGCACTTACTAGCAACTGCATGGCAAAACCTTAGCAACCACCCAGAAGTCCTTAGCAGCCACCCAGAACACAGTGCGGTACCAAAAACCCTGCACTCCCTAGAAACTACATAGCAACACCTTAGCAACCACCTAGAACACAATGCTCGAGCAACCACCCAGCACTTACTAGCAACTGCATGGCAACACCTTAGCAACCACCCAGAACTCCTTAGCAGCCACCCAGAACACAATGCTGTACCAAAACCCTGCACTCCCTAGAAACTACATAGTAACACCTTAGCAACTACCAAGAACACAACGCTCTTAGAAAACACTTAGCACTCACCAGAAACTGCGTAGCTAACTGACAATACACAACCATCTAGAACACTGTGGTAACTTAGTTAAAAATAATTCAGAACAACCTAGTATCAACATAGCAACACCTTACACCCGCACAACCTTAGCATCACAACATCAAGTGTTGTACTGGTGGCAACAATTTCTTCAATAATAATAATCTATAGAAGATCCGACAATGCAACCAATCTGTTGCTCTGTATAAATTTTGATTTTACTTCATCTGAGCAAATTCTAGCATTAGCAATGCAGTTTGTGATAAATGTGTCATGTTTCAGTGCTGACTGTTTGAATCCTACGTGCATGTTTGTGTACGTTAGACTGACAGATTCCCATCAGGGCATGTGGAGCTATAAATAGTGCTCGGAGAGAAGCATAATGCGGCTTAGTCAGAGTGTGTAAATGGGAAGCTGTTTGTGTCGTTCCCTTCAGGGTCTGTTGTGTGTGTGTGGGGGGGCAGACAGCACACTACGCTACAATCGGCTGTAATGGCTATGCTTAGCGTCTCTACGTACTATGCACACATCATTTATTTTTCAGAGTCTTGTTTTTCAGTGGAGGGGAACAAGAGTGGCTTTTTGTATTTTGTCATTTTCATGTCTTTATAGTGGAATTCATTAGTGGTCTTGGATCTAATGAGTGTGAAATAGGACTGGTCAATAGGATTTTTTTTTTTTAAGATCTCTTTAATTAATATATCAATTGTTTCTACTAAATGGGAGAATGAAGAAGTAGAATAAAAGGGGAGCTAATAGAGACTTTTGCTTAATGGTGCAATCATGTTTTGTTTTGCTTTTCACTCCATTGTACCGAAATCATACCGAACCGTGATGTCTGAACCGAGGTATGAACCGAACCGTAACTTCTGTGTACCGTTCCACCCCTAATATATATATATATATATATATATATATATATATATATATATATATATATTCTGGGAACACTGCATCTCAGGTTACATTACAACTCATGTTTGCCTTGAGTGGTGTGATTTTTAGAAGAACTCTGGAAAGAGTTTTAATACCCATGGAATTGACTCTAGAGGTGTGAACTTAGTGTCAGGGAACACATTTGGTTTATTTGGTTAATGAATGATGCTTTGCTTTTGGCTTCTGGGAACAAGGATCCTTTCAATGTCAATTTGGAAAGTCTGAGATGGAAATTTCCAGGCACTGTTGATGAGTAATTAAATGATGAGAGAAAATAAAATAAAATAACATCACTAATAATAAAAAATTGTGCACTAATTTGAGAAAAGACATTAGTCTGGCAAAGAGCTCATTCAAGCCCATTTCCAATCCGTCGAAATCGAGGCACCAATCAGAAACGTTGGGGCGGGCTTTACACGATGACGACAGCGCTGGGATTTTGAAGCAGATTTTGTAGCCTACATTACAAAGATGGATGCCGCCGTCGAACATCACTCGTTCGAATCAGCTATAACATCTATTTTAAGCGATTTGAACGTTTCCTTTTTGTTAAAAACCGAGCAAAGAACAACACTCGGAGATGTTTCTCCGCCGCTCTGCATACGTCATCTCCTTCATCGCTCTGATTGGGTTTAGGTCTATCCGCGACGTCCGTTGGTGACGCCCCTCTGGAAATGATTTGTCTATGACGCTTTGCCAGACCATAACTCAGTTACAACTGAGAATGGTCTGGTTTTAACCAGGCTAGAAAAGACCAGAAGATAATAAATCTTTTTTCAAGCATTCATCTCTTTATTATAACTTTTGATTATTGGGTTTTAACTAAACATTCTTCTCCAAGTCACACACTGTAACTTTTTTTTTTTCTAAGATCTCTTTAATTAATATATCAATTGTTTCTACTAAATGGGAGAATGAAGAAGTCAATTTATATGAATGCATGGATTTGTGTCAGGGAGAGTTCCTGTGCATTTCCAGCAATACAATAGACCATGAAGGTCTAGGAGCTGGAATTCCGAAGATCATTCTGAGTAGAAATTAGATCATGAATAATGACAAGAATGTGAGAGAACATTTCCAAGGCTTAAATCTACCTGAAGGTATACAGAGAGGTTTCTTTTTGAAAAGATGAAAAATCAAGGAAGAACTGGCCATACAAAACTGAACGTCCTACCAAAAAACTTCATGCGTAGGATGTAGAATCATTACAAGGTATAGACCATTTGCATATGCAAATTGAAAACAAGACTTTGGGACAAAAACAAGGAAGTGGACAGTAGTTTCCAATTTTGGCACCTAAACATCCGCTGCTAGTGCTTAACATACTTTAGGCAATTCACATTGGTTTACGAGAGCCTCAGTTAAGGAGTAGATTCTGAGTTAAGAGTATATTTATTTTTTGAAGAGCCTCAGTTTGGCATATTCCTAAAGTAGCACATCAAACTGAGAAGAACATCACGCTAGAGTGGACAAGGGTGGTGGCAGATTCATGCTTTGGGGATGTTCCTCTGCGGCAGGGTCTTGGAAAACTCCAGGATAGAAAAAAATGCATGGTGCTAAGTAAGGGAATCTCCTGAGGCAAAGACCTGCTGCATGTATGCAAGAGGACAGAGAGTTCAGTACATCCGCCTGCAGGACAATTACCCCAAACATACTGGAACATGCTAAAAGAACCACTGTAATGGCTTAAAGCCACAAATGTAGATGTCCTAGAGTGCTTCACTTAAAGCCCAACTTGAGCCTGAACAAATTTGCCAAGAAAGATTATTGCTCACTGTCAAGAACGGTTACCAAAAGAGGGTTCCACAAAGTGTTAAATATGTGAAGCAGTAATTGCAATGAATTAACTTCCATAATGTGAACAATTTCTGACTGAAACAGAATATTTAAGCGGGAAAAGTGCAGGATCATGGATGTTATGTAAGGGATCATGTACATCCAGCCGGTTGTTATCGCAGAATAAACCCCGCCAGGGTGATCAGGACCTGTCATATATTAAAGACAGCAAAGCGGATTACACTGTATATCACCACATAAACAATTATTGGGATAAGAGTTATTGATTTGAAATTAAATTGTTTTAAAATCGCACCTGTTTGTTATTTTATAATCCAACAGTGTACAGAACAATCGTCGCAAAATGGCAGCAGCTGCGTTTGTATGAAACAAGAGAGAGCGAGTCTGTGATACACAGCTGACATTATTAAAGGGGTGGTATAATGCCCCTTTTTACAATGTAAAATAAGTCTCTATTGTCACCAGAGTGTGTATGTGAAGTTTTAGCTCAAAATACCCCACAGATATTTTTTTACAGCATGTTACATTTGTCCCTTTTTGAAGGTCAGTAAAAATGTTGTTTCGTGTGTGTCCCTTTAAATGCAAATGATCTGGTGCTCCTGGCACAGAGGGCGGAGCTTCAACAGCTCCTGTGTGTGTGTGTTAGCAGCTCCAATTACCTCACGAAGACAAGCACTAAAATGTCAGAAACTGTTCTGCCTTTTATGTTTAAACTGGAGTCAGACAATGATGGAGAGACTCAAGAAGAAGTCACAACATGTAGAATGTAACAGGAGGTTTTTGAATGGTTAGTTGATGAATTTATGTTGCTGATGTAGAGTTAACGATCTTCATGTCTTTGATTAGCATATTCTGTCATGGTCGTATGGGAACTGTTGTAAGATGCCGACAGAGTGACATGCTATTGCATTTGTGTTACGTACTGTATGGCATGTGAAAAGATGGATACGACAGCTTGAGCAAACTCACAAATGTGCTCTCCTACAAAAACTCTTCCTCTTCTCAACATGGACTGCGTGTTCCCGGGGGCGGGGTTTATGTAAATGTTAGGGTTGGTGATGTCACTAACCCGGAAGGAATGTCGGGTAGTCCCTACCAGCCGTTTGTTGTCGTCCTTAAAAAGCGATTTCTTTAAAAGCAAATATCTTCCTTTGCTTTGAACTTTGAGCGTTGTAACTTTGCAGATGTTGTTTATGCTCAAACAGCAACATTACACACCAACTAAAGTTAGAAAAGTGAAGTCACAATCAACCACCCCTTTAAATAACTGTACACAAAATATTGATTTGAGTTTTAATATTTTATTAGCCCACCAAACGCAAAACTTCCATGAGGAAAAAACGTTCCTAGCAAGCGTAAAGCGCTGACTTCAGTTACCCGGATGAGCCTGTGTTAGGAGTTTTTACTGGTTGTGATAGGGGGTAACATACCGCTGGATGGTGCGATTGACCAATCAGAATCAAGTATTTCACAGAGCTGTGTAATAATGATATTTTTTGGCTATTTTTTCTCATCCATATGGCCTTGATTATGTCAGCCAATAATAATTTCAGAAAAGAAAGTTGCTACATTTTAGTTAAAAAAAAAAACCTGTGCAGTTCTGTAAAGCAATTAAATTACAGAAAAGAATGGTTAATATACTCTGTAGGCAAAAGAAAAAGTCAACTTACACCTCTGACGAGACCTTTTCTTCCATGATGAGTTTACCACCTTCCAGATGCTCCCTTGAGGGCGTAGACTAGTTCCCTAGATAAAGAGCAAATCTCAATTTCCTCAGGTCTGGTTGTGTGTATTTGAGTTTGAAAGCAGGCTAGTTGTTTGTGTATCTGTGTGTGTGTGTGTGTGTGTTAAGGGTTCAGCCTGTGTCAATGTATGGTTATATTCCCATTCTAGGGTCATGCAGTATTTATGAATGTGAAGACGTATAGCTGAATAGAAAATCAGTCCCTTTTGGGACTTCTTATGTAACATATCCACCTCATTCATACATTTAAAACACTCGGACACATACAGTATACTCCAGTGAAAGTTAAATGGAGGAGAATATGAAGAATGGTTTTGAAATTTGTTGAAAATGAAAGGGAACGTCAATTATTATGCTTAGCACACAGCTGAGTTTATATCCGATTTGGCTGCCCCAGTTATGACAAAGAGATTAAAACTCTCATTTTTAAAGAAATGGTAAATCATGTATAAATATAAGACCAAATCATTTCAAAGCGGTTGCCATTTGACACTGCAGTCCTTTGCATTAAACTATTTTTAAAATATAGGATTACCATATACCTTTGTGAGAGCTTCCTATACACAGACATCATTTTCAAAAGGTTGGCAGCAGTCCCAGAATGCATTGTGGTTAGGTTAGTGTAAAGATTCATCCAAAATGGTGGTCGAAGTCGAAAGATATGCTGGTTATATCCTTTGATTGTGTGGAATGAGTTGGTTCAAAGAACTACAGGGTCAACAGGTCATTTGATATTACACAAGCAATAAATACAGAATTGATGTGTGTCCATTCTCAATATGTCCTTCTCTTGTTTTTCAGGTATGATGTCGACTCCAAGAGCCCCAACCTCTCAAAACATGTAAGTCTCAGAAACTGCTCTGTGCTTCCTCTCAGACTCCATACACACTTGCTCATGGCTCATGATCTCCTCATGGCCATTATGAAGTTTAGCATGCCATCATACACACCCACCCCGTAGTAAAAAAAATCTCATAGTGCTTGTAATCAGCAGGTCTGTTTATATGAGAATAAAGAGCCAAATGTGGGTTAATAGAGGCGTGTGATTAAAAACGCTCTCACAGAGAGAGTGGCGTGATTGAAGCAGTGTGATGGTGCTCACGCGGGTCCCTGAGGTGTCATCTCACACGGTGATGATGGTTTGGAGTAAAAGATGCAAATTCACTGCAGTGGTCCCATCTGTGCTAGTCCTTTATTTCTTTCAAGCTTCAATCAATCTTCCAATCAATCAACCCAAAATCTCCAACATCCACCCACACTCCATCTGGCATCAATAAATAAATCAATCAGCTAAAACTCCCACCCATGAACTGTCAATTAAGCAATTAGTCAGGGCATACATCCAACCATCCATCAAGCATCAGTTGTCCATAAACCAGCCAACCAATCAATCAATCAATCAATACATGGGGGAACTTTTGCTAAGTTCCATTGTATTGGTGGTTTTCTACAAATCTAAAGAATTGGATTTTCTTTATGGGACTTTCAAAGTTTCACCTATGATATCAGGCTGCAAAACCATTTTGGTTCTTATTGGAACCTTTATTTTTAGTCTGTTAATTCCATGGTAATTACAAGGCAAACTAACAATAGTAGGGGTCATGTATTGCTGGTTAATTCAGCATTCGTAGTGCATGAGACTGTGTTGCAAAGTGGAACTGCTTAATGAAACACATCACGACATTTACTTATCCAGACGCTCAACAACACCATTGATCTAAACCAGCCGCACATTTCTCTGGAAACCTTCCGTATCCCAGGCAGAGCTCCCCAGCATCTGTACTGCTATTGTTTCCTGCCGTGATCATGTGGACACACTGGGAGAAAGAGACAGATAAACTGATCTCTCCACACATCATGCACAAGAGTAATTGAAAACACCCTCAGTGACTCCAGTGTGCACACCGGTTTTATCCCTGAAAATTACCACCTCCAAATTATCTCCCAAATCAGACGGTTCTTCCTGGTGCTTAACTCCCTCCATCGGTCACCCAGAAATCAATATCGCCCTCTTTCCCCCCTGACTTGGAAAGACAAACACAGCTTGTCCACTCCCAAGGGGAATTTGGTACTGCATAAAACCATTACAGGATGTGTTTACATGCGAAGAGTGACTACGCTCCATCGTCAGGTGAAAATTAAGGGAAACTGCAGCAGGGGAAAAAAAACCACACATGCAGGGAAAGAAACAGTGAGAGATAGATGGAGAGGGAAAGAGGAAGATGAGGTCGTCTTTGTAAAGTTTATAGACAATAAAGATAGATTATTCGTATTCATTTTCAAGAATACAAATTGCAAGTTGAGTCGCCTGCAGTAATTAGAGAAGCAGTAGGACTCTTAGCGTAGGAGCAGCGTAGCAGTAGGAAAATGTAGTGTTTCTTAAATAACTGAGGATGAACTCAAAGAGAAAAGATAAATTAGTAACAGTTGAAAATAAAAATAAAAGTTCCCCCCGAAAAAATTAAATAAAACCGTTATAATTTACTCACTCATGTTATTCCAAACCCATATGAATTGTTTTCTCCCAGGAAACACAACAATCTGCATACAGTGCAAAACATACAGTGACTGCAAACTGATAAAAAAAGTATAATGCAAATAGTTAAACTATAGGTGAAGTTTTTCATCTCCACCATAGCACTAAGCTTATTTCATTCTCATATAAATTACCATGTCACATTTGGTAATAAGAACTAATGCCATCAATAGCCGCGTTTCCACTGCCGGGCCAGGGCTAACAGCGAGCCGAGCCGAGCCAGTGGCCTCAGGCCTCAAACACCGGGCTTGCGTTTCCACTGCCGGGCCAGTAGCCCCGCAGCGCTGCCCTAAACCCCGCCCCCAACACGCCTTTCTGGATCAAACGTCATACAACCCAACCCATTTCAGCGGGTATTATGATTTTTTTTGTTGTTTTTTTTTGTTAGGAAGATTTTATGTATATTAACTCACCGGCCGTGGCTGCAGCCTGCAATAGTGTCCAGATTGTCTCGCGAGTCGCCACTAACAGAGGGACGGTGACCCGTCCATCAAGTCGAACCATGAAATTTGGAAAGTTCCTTCTCTGAGCTCCGTTTTGTCCATTTAATCGCCTTGTAGGCTACAATACTGCGGCCGCAACTTTTTTTTTCCTGAACTTGAAGCGTTGCTCGCTGAATGCTTAGCTTAGAAAGTTCAGCCTCTATGTATTTTATAACGTCTTTGTTTCTTCACAAGTCGTCAAATTTACGTTGTACCCTTTCTTCTGCCCAAATGCTCAGAAGAGCTTTGGTATCTTCGACAGACCAGTACAGGCGATTCACCATTTTTCGAGCAGCGATTATTTTGTGCGATATAAAAAAGTGAAATGTGCATCTTGCTTCAGATCATAACGTTCCATAACACCGATAAACTCCGCCTTTTACCTTGACCACGCCTCTAGCCCGAGCTGGCTGCTTTGGCCCAAGGTATTCGATGGGCCAGAAATCCTGGCCGTTGGCCCCGAGTAAGCCCTGATCAAGCCCCCGAAGTGACAGTGGAAACGCGACTGGCTCTGGCACGCACTAGCACGACTCGGCCCTGGCCCGGCAGTGGAAACGTGGCTATTAATGTCAAACATGACACAGTACATGCTCACACCATTGATAAAAAAAATAATTAGACACAATTAACTGATTATTGGTTAAAGTAAACTTAAAAAATTTACTTTCTAAACCTGTTGTCTTTAAAATGGTGCACTTCTCTAGATTGAGTCATGGGCAGGTGCTTCAAAGACTCAGAATTACATTAAATAATCTCTGGGGTGCCTCAGGGTTTAGTGATTGGCCCTATTTTCTTCTCGATATACACAACTTTTTCAATCAGTGTAACAACAGATATTTGACATGCAAAATTTAACTTAATTTAATTTAAAATGCATAAGCATTTCAAAGTTTAATTTAAGATGCATATGCATGTGTAGAACTGTACAGTATGTCCCTCAGTTTTTCTGTGTTTCTCTGCTGTTTTTTTTTTTTTCTGAAAAAGAAAAGTCCCCTATCCGTCAGCCACTAGTTAGTATTACAATAAAATGATGTCTTTAAATATAAATAAAAACATACTCGCTAAGGCGAAGCAGTTAGTCTCATTCATTCTTATTCTCTGGATGTCTTATTTTAGTTTTCTCCTGGGCCATTTTATCATTCTCTCTCCATCACTGCACTTTCCATTGATGCACATTTTTATTGATACAAAATATAGTAAATGAAAATCTTTTATGTTCAGCATACGCACAGCATATGCACAAGTATCACCTACCCTTTATTAAACTGCTGTTGCGAAGGTCAGTGGGGCAAAAACTTCACAGCTCTGCCAAGAAAATCATTTGAATTCTAATGGCTTTTTTAAGCCATATGTTGTGCTTCACTTCAGATCATTTATCAAATGGGTGACAACATTTCAACATGATGTGTGAACAGCTTCAGCCCTTGAAATAATGTTGTTTTTGATTATATTATTGCTTTCATGGTCTTTTTTCAAGGCAAGTCACCTTTATTTATATAGCAGCAGACCTAGAAGCAGAGATGTTCGCAAGTCTTTCATCTGGAGTCCGAGTCAAGTCTGGAGTTTTTAAGCTGGAGTCTGAGTCGAGTCTCGAGTTTGTTACTTTATAATCCAGAACAATGTATAAAACAATCGTCCTGGCAACAAGACAAGTTGTTATTTTCAATACAAACGCTAAGTGAAGTCATTTCAGGTTGAGTCCAAGTCAAGTCTGAACTCGAACTCGAAAAAAATGACTCGAGTGCGACTCAAGTCCGAGTCTCTAACCCGAGTGCCCATCTCTGCCTAGAAGAAAATAGTGTCATAGTCCAGCTTAAAGCAGCACTAAGTAGGAATTCCGTTTTTGTCAAACAGCGACCCCTAGAGTCGCTGTGGAGTACTTGTACTGTCGTGAATAGCACTCACGCAGAGATGGCTCGCACTCACGGCCGGATCCCCTCCCCCTGTACACCGCTACCTGTTCAGTAGGATGGATGCTGTAACGAGTGGAAATAAGGTATGGCCCCTTTAAGAGCTGCGCGCGCCCTGTTTAACTGTCGGCAGTCTGTATTGTATGTGCTGTATTGTATTGTATGTGGCAGTCTGTATTGTATGAACACCAAATCGGCGCCAGGTTATTTCTGTTTGATGCTCATTTGATCAGAATTTTATCAGATCTGTTTTTTGCCGTAAAGCAATTCGTTACCTCGCGAGACCTGATATCACACGATACTTCCTAACACTGAGGCCGGCGGCCCGCCGGCCAAAAGTTGCAAGGGTGGTTTTGCGGCTCACAGGCACCAGGGGGGTGCGAGATGACCACCATTCAACACGAAATCAGTAATATAAACATTACAATGACTCCAAAGCTGTTCGGTTAAGGTAAAAAAGTTACTTAGTTCACCTTTAAGTAAGTTCAGTGAGGGTTCATTTCTGTGGTAAATTATTAATTTAGTTCATTTATCTATACAGCCGCTCTGGAGAAAACAGTGATGTCATCGTCCAGCTCAGTTCAGTTCTCATATAATGGTGTCAATGCAGGAAGATCAATGATATTGTTAAGTGTCCCCAACTAAGCAAGCCAAAAGCCAGAGGCGACCTTGGCAAGGAACCAAAACTCCATCAGGTGCCAGAATGGAGAAAAAAACCTTGGGAGAAACCAGGCTCAGTTGGTGGGGCAATTCTCCTTTGGCTAAGCTTATTTGAAGCTTGACAGCCTATAGTCATCATTCCCTTTTCATACATTAAAAAGTGTATCCAGTATATTTTTCCACTGGGGTTTGGGAAAGCCACTTAATTCTATTTAAGATCAATCTTAATGCCACACCTTACAGTAACATTCTAGAGAATTAAGTGCTTTAAACTTTATGGCAGCAGTCTGGGAGGGCTTTTTTGTTGTTGTTTTTTTGCTCTAGCATGGCAATGCCCCTCTAGGGAAAGTTAGGTCCATAAAAACAAAAGATTTACTGTGAACTTAAACTGGCATACTGCAATTCCAAGCCTTAAATCTACTGAACACCTTAGGGATGAGAGCCAGACTCCATCACCCAACAACAGTGCTTTTGTGTTTGAATGGTAGCAAATCCCCACAGTCCCGTTCCAACATTGAGTGGAAAGGCTTCCCAGAAGGGAGAAAGCTGTTAGGGAGGGCCAACTCTCTATAAATGCCTATGATTTTGAAATGAAATGCTTAACAAGCACACAGGGCTGTGGTGTTTTGGTGTACACATACATTTGGCACTATAGGCCACGTACACCCTGCAGTTAAATTTGGTTGGTTTGCTGGTAGAAGTCTTTCAGAAACCCTCCTACTTCCCCAGCTCCACCTGTATAGATCTGCTACGGGTTTTTTTCATGTATGTTATATGTGCAGCAGCAGCATGCTCACAGCAATGTCTGTGAATGTATTGGCAGTAGCAAGTCTGAGTACTTGCTCTGCAGCAGCAGCAGCGTATAGCAGATCTATTCTGCCAAGACCAAATACATTAACATTGCCATATCCATTACCTTGCCAATCTCATTACCATGCCAATCTCTCAGAGAGTTGTCATGATAGAAATGCTTTGTTGAAAATAAGACCCGCACCTTCCCACTTTATAACCAAGCCCATTCAAGCCCCAAAACACTTATAATAAGTGGACAAGTTAACACTGCAAGAGTGCGCTCTGTGAAGCAGCTTTACAAACATGAATGAAACACAACACCTCTTTCAATGGCGGCTTAGTTAAAAACTGTACAACATAAGTCTTTGGTTGCTGTAATATTAATTTGGTGAAAAATAGTGGATACCAAACATGCTAAACCAAACATGGCGATGTGTCAATCATTGAATTTTCGGGAGTGAATCATGTCCTGTACGAACATGATGATAATTTAGGGGATTCACTCCGTATTTAAATGCGGTTGTCACTCCTGAAACTTAACAGTGTTTACATGGACATATTGTACTATAGTTATGTTCAAAATGATCAAAATGATGAATCTTATCTTTGCTCTGACCCAGTGATTTATAGATAAAGCCGAAGAAACCTCAGACATATTATAAATAGCAATATGAAAGGTCAGTATTTCAAATTCTCTATGTTAAAAAATACCTCCCAGCCTCCTTTTATGTTCTCTCTGTTTGCAGGATTTCCTTGGACAGGCCTTGTGTTCGTTGGGAGAGGTGGTGGGTTCGCAGGGCAGTCGTATGGAGAAAGATCTTGGGTAAGAACCGCTCTGTTTGTTTTGTTTACTCCTGAGTTGACAGAGAACGCTTATAGCGAGTGTTATGAGCCCACTGAACCTTACTTCTCTAAACCATGTTGGATTTGTATGGTTGTTTCAACTCTAAATCTACTCTGAAACTCAGAGTTTGTTCATCTAACTTCATGCAACAGGTCTCATGTCGTTCTTGGCATGAGCCAAGAGCTTAAGTGTAAAATTCATGGCTCCAAAACAATGACAATGTGGTGTTTACATAGAAATACAGTTCAAATGTCGCCGTGCTGAATGTATACGATGAAAGAAATGCTGGGAAACCATCAGTGGATTGTAACTAAGCAAACTGTGACTAAGCAAAGTTTGCGTGTTTAGTTGAGGGTATAAAGTTCATATCGACTAATGAGCTGCTGTTCGCTATTGGTGCTCTTTATTCTGACTCTGCTCATTAAAGTCTTTAGTCCACCTCATCTGCACAAAAGAACCTTTGAGCTTCCTGTATATCCTTCACACCGAGGTCATATTGTCACTCAGCACCTGAGCTAGCATTTTTCTTCCTGACTTGGAAGTCCATTTCTGATCTGAGTAACTCAACTCTTTCTCATGAAGGGTGGTAAAGGCCTGCCTCGCATACATTTTCTTCTGTGCCTCGGTTATCAAAGCAGGCTCATTAGATTGTCAGTGGGAGCTCAGCGTCTCGCTGCGTTCTGGGTGTCCCTGTCACTGTTGCTCCATTAGCTAAGCAGAGCCTCATGTCAACATTCTCATTACATCCAGATAAAGACAGACCACTGCTGTTGATCAAGAAAATGAAGAACAAGGTGTTTTGAGGTTTTGTGCATCCCTGCTGTTTGGAGCACTTGTAGCTTTGGATGTATTTGCAACTAATAAAACACAAAGGCCCACCTGTTGAAGCCAGACAGGTGTAGAAACCTGAGGGGGAAAAAGGGACGGACAAACTTTGTAAACCATTACTGTAGTCTTATCCTCAGATATCTCGCCCATGGGCCACCCACAGTGTGTTAAAGGGATACTCCACTTTTTTTTGGAAATAGGCTCATTTTACAACTCCCCCAGAGTTAAACTGTTGAGTTGTACCGTTTTTGAATCCATTCAGCCGATCTCCGGTTCTGGCGGTACCACTTTTAGCATAGCTTAGCATACATCATTGAAGTGGACAAGACCATTAGCATTTCTAAAAAAAAATTACCAAAGAGTTTCGATATTTTTCCTATTTAAAACTTGACTCTTCTGTAGTTACATCGTGCACTAAGACCGACGGAAAATGTAAAGTTGCGATTTTCTAGGCTGATATGGCTAGGAACTATACTCTCATTCCTGCGTAATAATCAAGAAACTTTACTGCCGTACCATGAGTGCAGCAGGCGTAATGATATGACGCAGCGCCTGAAAATAGTTCCGTTGTTTTGACGGAAGGTGGCCTATTTTCAGGCGCTGCATCGTTTTTTTTTTTTTTTGAGAAATGCTAATGGTCTTGTTCACTTCAATGATGTATGCTAAGCTATGCTAAAAGTGGTACCGCCAGAACCGGAGATCGGCTGAATGGATTCAAAAACGGTAAAACTCAACAGTTTAACTCTGGGGGAGTTGTAAAATGAGCCTATTTCCAAAAAAAGTGGAGTATCCCTTTAACTGAAAGTTTTCAATTTTATTTGTATGGCGCTTTTCACAGATTCATAATGAATTCATAGTGCTAATGTTTCTAATGCATTAATGCCTGTTTGTCCACATTTAGCAGTTTAAAGCTGGGTGATAATATAGTTTACATATCTGGGATTGTGTATCCTCAAAAAAATTCACCCTTACAAACCACAAACACTTTTGAGGTAATATACATGTTTGTAGAATCATTGAATGGTAGTAATATATTTAAAGTGCAGTTCAGACAGGACCACTTTGGCAAGTTAGTTTGAGTTTATTAAAACAGCTATCTTTGGCGGTATGGTTCCTTATGGGGGTTCTTGCTCCATGATTAATGGCATACAGAGCTTTATTGCATTAACCCCTCATAGAACCATCAGCTTGAGTGATATACAGACGATTAAGACACTTTAAAAGTAAAGCAGTGTTGAGATGTAGACGTGGCAGTATCCCGGGACGTCTATACTGTAGCTTGGCGATGAGGATGAGTGTCCGTAAAGAGCTATATACCTCAGCAAACTTGAATTATTGTTGGATGTAGCTGTACTATAATGAAATGGGTTACAAAAGTTGTTTCGGAAGCGTTAAAACATGGCGAAATCCCACACCTGTGCCCGAGGCCTGACGGGGGGGACCTTTAACAACCCTAATGACTGTTAATTACAGCTAATTACACAGTTCAATCACCCCGCCAAACGCGTTCGTGAAAGGAAAAAAATGTTGCTATTTCGAGCACTATTCGTAGAGAGCTTGGGAGATGCGTTATTCTGTTTCTAATGTGTGTTTGAATAATCTGTCGATTGACTTCTGAGTTAGTCTGAACGTCAATCTAAACGAGCGCAACACATTTGCACTTATACAATTATGTGTGTGAGAGGCAAGTGTTTGCTGAGAGCGATACATTCATGTCTGACAGTGCAAACTGGCAAGTGTTGTGATTTAAGCGATATGAGTGATATTATTAAATATAACTAATTCAACTAATTCATTCATAATGAAGACCTTAAAGAAGGTGGGACGCATAGTGTCATCTGGGTTTTTATGGTGGCTTGATAGATTGATTGTGCTGGCTTGAGCTTGTCCAGTGCTTAAATTTAGAAAATTTAGAAAAACAGATTGTCCTGAATATCCTGAAAAGCAAATAGTCGCAAGTCAGTATAATATCAGTGTAATTTCAGCTTAAATACATTTTTTTTTAAAAAATCATGTTTAATAGACTAATTTGTGATGAAGATCTCCACTACCTATAATTCTGAAGAGAGATCCAATCAGAGAACTGTATAGAAATGTAAATTGTGGTAAATGAGCTCAGCAACAACCATGAAGTATTATGGAATGACTTAATCTTTTCAAACTACATAGACATTCTACATTATATTTGAAATATTCTTATAATTAATAGAAATTTATTGGAAATAGTTTGATATTGTTTTCATGTGAGTGCTTCGTTGAATGAGTAGTTTATTCCCCCTGAATGAGTAGTTTAGTCTTTTACCTTTGTCCTTTTATGATTCCTTCATGCGTTTTGCTTTAGACTTAAGTGGAATCCGTATGTTCGTTTGGCCGGAAGCTAGTTTTTTTACTTTATAAAGTTTTAAATATGGATATTTTTCTTACACAAACACATTGCTTCGCTTCAGAAGGCCTTTAGTAACCCCTCAGAGCCGTGTGGAGCACTTTTATGATGGATAGATAGATGCACTTTTATGATGGATAGATGCACTTTTATGATGGATAGATGCACTTTTATGATGGATAGATGCACTTTTATGATGGATAGATGCACTTCTATGATGGATAGATGCACTTTTATGATGGATAGATGCACTTTTATGATGGATAGATGCACTTCTATGATGTATAGATGCACTTGTATGATGGATAGATGCACTTTTATGATGGATAGATGCACTTTTATGATGGATAGATGCACTTCTATGATGGATAGATGCACTTTTATGATGGATAGATGCACTTTTATGATGGATAGATGCACTTTTATGATGGATAAAGGCACTTTTATGATGGTTAGATGCACTTCTATGATGGATAAATGCACTTTTATGATGGATAGATGCACTTCTATGATGGATAGATGCACTTGTATGATGGATAGATGCACTTTTATAATGGATAGATGCACTTCTGTGATGGATAGATGCACTTGTATGATGGATAGATGCACTTTCATGATGGATAGATGCACTTTTATGATGGATAGATGCACTTTTATGATTTATAAATGCACTTCTATGATGGATAGATGCATTTCTATGATGGATAAATGCCCTTTTATGAATGATAGATGCCCTTTTATGATGGATAAATTAACTTTTATGAAGGATAGATTTTATGATGGATAGATGCACTGTTAGGATGGATAAATGCACTTTTATGATGGATAGATGCACTTCTATGATGGATAGATGCACTTGTATGATGGATAGATGCACTTTTATGATGGATAAATGCACTTTTATGATGGATAGATACACTTCTATGATGGATAGATGCACTTGTATGATGGATAGATGCACTTTTATGATGGATAGATGCACTTTTATGATGGATAGATGCACTTTTATGATGGATAGATGCACTTCTATGATGGATAAATGCACTTTTATGATGGATAAAGGCACTTTTATGATGGATAGATGCACTTCTATGATGGATAGATGCACTTGTATGATGGATAGATGCACTTTTATAATGGATAGATGCACTTTTATAATGGATAGATGCACTTCTATGATGGATAAATGCACTTTTATGATGGATAAAGGCACTTTTATGATGGATAAATGCACTTTTATGATGGATAAATGCACTTTTATGATGGATAGATGCACTTTTATGATGGATAGATGCACTTTTATGATGGATAAAGGCACTTTTATGATGGATAGATGCACTTCTATGATGGATAAATGCACTTTCATGATGGATAAAGGCACTTTTATGATGGATAGATGCACTTCTATGATGGATAGATGCACTTGTATGATGGATAGATGCACTTTTATAATGGATAGATGCACTTCTGTGATGGATAGATGCACTTGTATGATGGATAGATGCACTTTCATGATGGATAGATGCACTTTTATGATGGATAGATACACTTTTATGATGGATAAATGCACTTCTATGATGGATAGATGCATTTCTATGATGGATAAATGCCCTTTTATGATGGATAAATTAACTTTTATGAAGGATAGATTTTATGATGGATAGATGCACTGTTAGGATGGATAAATGCACTTTTATGATGGATAGATGCACTTCTATGATGGATAGATGCACTTGTATGATGGATAGATGCACTTTTATGATGGATAAATGCACTTTTATGATGGATAAATGCACTTTTATGATGGATAGATACACTTCTATGATGGATAGATGCACTTGTATGATGGATAGATGCACTTTTATGATGGATAGATGCACTTTTATGATGGATAGATGCACTTTTATGATGGATAGATGCACTTCTATGATGGATAAATGCACTTTTATGATGGATAAAGGCACTTTTATGATGGATAGATGCACTTCTATGATGGATAGATGCACTTGTATGATGGATAGATGCACTTTTATAATGGATAGATGCACTTTTATGATGGATAAATGCACTTTTATGATGGATAGATGCACTTTTATGATGGATAGATGCACTTTTATAATGGATAGATGCACTTTTATGATGGATATATGCACTTTCATGATGGATAGATGCACTTTTATGATGGATAGATGCACTTTTATGATGGATAAATGCACTTCTATGATGGATAGATGCACTTCTATGATGGATAAATGCCCTTTTATGAATGATAGATGCCCTTTTATGATGGATAAATTAACTTTTATGAAGGATAGATTTTATGATGGATAGATGCACTGTTATGATGGATAAATGCACTTTTATGATGGATAGATGCACTTTTATGATGGATAGATGCACTGTTATGATGGATAAATGCACTTTTATGATGGATAGATGCACTTCTATGATGGATAGATGCACTTGTATGATGGATAGATGCACTTTTATGATGGATAAATACACTTTTATGATGGATAAATGCACTTTTATGATGGATAGAAGCACTTTTATGATGGATAGATGCACTTTTATTATGGATAGATGCACTTTTATGGACTTCAAAACAGAAACAGCCATTCACTGCCATTATAAAGCTTGGAAGATCCAGGACATTTTTTAGTATAACTCTGATTGTATTTGTCTGAAAGAAGAATGTCATATACACCTAGGATGACTTGAGGGGGAGTAAATAATTGGCTAATTTTCATTTTTGGGTGAATTATCCCTTTAACTTAAAAAAGTGAGGAAAAATTGCCTTCAAATTATTAAGTAAATAAACTTTGTGCCTAATTGAAAAAATTAAGTTATGTGGAATTGTCGAGTTCAAATAACTTATTTTTTTCAATTACGCATGAAGTTGGCTTAACTTAATAATTTTAAGCCAACGGGTTTCCTCACTTTTATTAAGTTAAGCAAACTTCATGCGTAATTGAAAAAAATAAGTTATGTGGAATTGTCGAGTTCAAATAACTAATTTTTTTCAATTACGCATGAAGTTTACTTAATAATTTTAAGCCAACGGGTTTCCTCACTTTTATTAAGTAAACTTCATGCGTAATTGAAAAAAAAATAAGTTATTTGAACTCGACAATTCCACATAACTTAATTTTTTCAATTAGACATGAAGTTTATTTACTTAATAATTACTTTTACTTAATTACTTAAGCACTGCAAATAATGACCGTTTGACTATCACTCCCGTTCCTTTCTGAGAATATAAATCAAGAGTCATTTCTTAAATGCATTTCTATACATATAAAAATTAAACCGTAAGAAAAAAGAAGCACTTTACGGTTTGATTTGAATGATACTTGTTATTTCATTCAGGTCTCTGTCGACCGAGGGGAGATAATTACACACGCATGCACAGACAGAAAAAAACACTGCTGTGTCGCCAGTACTTAATTACCTTGCTAACTCGAGACGCTGATTGCAAATGCATGCATCTTGATTGGGACTTACAGGAGGGACTAAATAAAAAATAAAAAAAATATATATATATATAATAATAATAACAAGGTATGAAAGCATTTCTCTGTGTGTTTGATTCAAGAAAGGGAGGTTTGAAAACGTAATTTTAGAACAATGTTGCTTGTCATATTTCATCACAAAGAGACCAAGATATTGAAGAAGAACCTTGGACAAATGCTTACATTTAAATGTAATATTTATTTTTGTTTTATAGAAGAGAGGAGTTGTTGGAAAGCACACTTTAAAAAAAAGTTGCTGCCTTAAATTAAGTACAATCAGCTTGGATGTTTAAGTAATTTCAACTTAAATTATATTAAATTGACTTAAAAATTAGTTGAATCTTGTGTAACATAAAAAAAAAAGCTTTTTTCCCCCAAAAACCTATATTGATGAGTTAAAGCAATTTAAAATCATATGTTGTCACAACTTATTGATCATATAATCTTTTTTACAGTTCAGTGTTTTCCCACTTTTTCCTGTCTTACCCTCACAGCTCCATTATAGGCCTTTCCAGGTACAAAACTAGAAATGTTTTCTGGTTTACACTGGACATCATTTAGCATTATCATTAATAGTGCTGAAATGTGATGATTCAACTTTCAAAAATGTACTCAATTACAAAAAAACATATACGGTATGAATAATAATAAAATTTATAATAACATTTTAATTCATTATTATTTAGATGCTTTATCTTGTGTTTATGTCCATGTGCTTATTTTACTCTTTAAAATGTCTGTTTTGACAAAGCAAAACAGCAAAAAGGTCCCCATTGAAATAACCTTGCATACTAAACTTAGGCATTATAGATGTGTAGAAATATATAATTGAACTGCATCAGTAAATCTTCAGTTATGATTCATAGTCTGTACAAGATTCTTAGGTTTTAAATCTTTTTGTTCAACAATGACCAATTTCAATATAATGTTCCACTAAAAAAAAATCTAAATTGAATATGAAATATGTATGAGATGACATCTTAGTCATATTTATTAGATATCTCTGCTGGGTCCCTCTGTTACACAGGTTGGGGTTGTCATGGTGAAGAAAGGGTTTCTCACACATCATGTCTCCCATTCGGGCCAACGTATGCACACTGTAATGTTTTCCAGTTCTGTAGAGCAAAAGCCTGTATTTCAGTCTATCAGCTGTCCTACACCTCATGGCATACAAAGCATGGTTCGGTTTTGCTGCATCATGATTGCCTCTTTAAAATGTTCTCGTCACTCAAAAAGTTTTTTGTTACCCTGCAACTGAGCTATAACTAATAAACTAATTAAACTTAAACTAATTCATGAACTGCTGCAATGTAGTTGTTTTGGGCCGATTCTCACTCTTAAAGTTGAAGTGTTAGTTAGATATAAGTGAAGATATGATTCAGCTGCTTTTTTGAGTGTATTCTTTGATGAATAGAAAGTTTTTAAAAAGGCATTTTTGTAACAATTTTAAAGTCTTTTCTTGTGTTACTTTTGATTAACTGGCACTAGAAATGTTGACATTTACTCTCAAGTTTGACATTTAATCAAGTTAACAGCACAAAGATTTAACAAGAACTATTAATCAATATATTCATAATACAAAAAGATCTTGGGTTCCCTTTATCTAATACTAGATATTATCCAAATATTGATGTAACAAATAACCAGTAAAGGTAAATATGAAAGTCTGTAATTACTTTACGTAAATCAGATTATATGTGTAGTCCAATGGGTGAATTAAAGATGCCATTTCAAGTGTTAAAAACTCTTAACAGTGGGTCAGGATGGCAGCTATCTAGAAATCTCCTTCACATGTTCAGGATAATTGGGGCATTTTTTTTCTCTCAGTCATCTCAATGTCAAAATGCATGTGTTCCAATTTACCCTGAATTCACCCTGCCTAAAAATTACAATTCTGTAAGGCGAGTAAATGCTGTGCAATAAATGCACCAAAGAATATCCAATATATTCCAATCTTCTGAAGCTATACAAAAGCTTTGTGTGATAGTTAATGATTATTCATTAAAAATGTCCCCTTGGAAATGTTTGGAAAACAGAATTTGACTAGGTATGTACCACAAAAATGTTGTATCAGTCTCATTTGGGGCCAGTGGCGCCTCTAATTCTTGCATATTCCGTGACCAAGGACCATTTACATGAATGACACTTTATTTAATTTTTAGAACTATTTCAAGTTATTAATGACTTAAGTGTTGGTCTGTTTATGACACAAAGCTGGACCGCTTATATGATGGTTTATGGTGCTTTTTGGTCATTCAGAAGCTTGACAGCCCCAATCCTAAGTCACTTAATTAGATGAAAAAGAGCAGCCAGGATATTCTTTAAAGTCACGTTTTGCAAAGAAAGTCACACGAGTTTTTAATGACAGAGTTTTCGTTTTCTGGGTTAAGTTCACATTAAATATAAAAATTCTCTCATTGTTATTATACTATAGATTTAAATTAAATTTTGTGTGAATCAATATTCAAACAGCAGAAGGGAGAGGTTTTAGTTGAACAACTTTAAATACTGTATACTATCTATCATACGGTTTAAGTAATAATATAATATAATGTTTTTGTTAATTATGGGGCTCGACAGTCTCATAGATCAAGTCCAGTTCTAATAAAGTACTCAGGCAATACCCACTTTGCTAAATGACAGCTTGGTTTTGCCCAGAGCACAATGGCACAGCCACAGTCCAATTACACTCACTTAAACTCTGCACACATAAGAGTGTTAATAAACCTTAATCAAGACTTGATCCACCGAGTTGTCTGTGCAAGAGTCAATTAATTAATATATTACCAACAGCAGAAGAATCCATCAGAGAAAACATTGTGACTCTAAGGAGGGAGAGATTTTCTTTGCCATATTTTCACAATGAATGGAACATTAATATGAAGCTTGGTTATTTGTAACCTAATTAAAGGTTTTATTTTGATTTGTGTTATGTTTTTGGTTCCATGGTAATATTGTGTTATTGTTATTATTACTATGCGTTTACCATTTATAGTATAGGTAATACCATGATGTACCAAGGAGTACTATTTTAATACGTTAGTATATATGATGCATAACAATGATACATGATCAATTGAAAATTGGCTTAATGATGTATTACAACACATTTATGACCTGAATACTCTCGTTTTGTCACGCGCAGGGGGATTCCAGGGAAGAAATGTGGGAAAATTATTGTGAAGGCTGAGGAGCTTAACAACTGCAGGGTAAGAGCTAATATTGATCATTTGAATTCAGGTCTAATCTCTCACTAAATCACTCACTGCCAGTTGGTAGTTGCCTACCTAAAACATCCAGTATATACTCATGAGTCATTTGTCATTTAAGACAGAAGTATAAACAAGCATTAAAAAATAGTTGATTTTCGAATGAAATTTTATGTGTAGAGCGATACGTTTTTAGCTTAGCAACATGCTAACATTAAACTGTTGAAATCAAGTATTATCCAAGTCTCCTGTGCGCTTCCATCACTGATTTTATCATTTGGATTTTTCATAATGAAATTGTGTGAAGAGCATCACCTTGCTTGCTAGCTTGGCAACATGCTGTTGTCAAACTGTACCGAAATCAATTATGATCCAAGTCTCTTGCAATATTGCTGATTTTTTTGGTTTACATTTTTGCTAATGCATCATACTAATGTCAAAATCTTTTGAAATCACTTATAACTTGGCTTGACTGCATGTCTGTTTTAGTCTATTCAAAGTATTTATCTTAGTTGTAATACACAGGATTCAGTAATAGTGCACATGATGTGCCAAGAACTCCAGCTGTGCTAACACACACACACACACGCACACACATAAATACATAAAGGCCTCCGCAATGCTAGCGGAATTTGTCTTTCACAACAGGGACCAATAGACCTTATCCCATTCCCTGCTGGAGCATTGCATCTCACACAGTGAATGTGATACGCTTGTCAAATGGATTTCTGATTAGGCCTTTTAGCCTTGCCATCTGGGCATTGTAGTCAAGCAAATATAACATGCCAAGCTATTTAGCATTTGTGTAATGCTAGCTGTCTAGAAAGCACAAATGGCCACATACTCAGATCATCTATACTGATATTGTTATCCTAGGTCTGCTAAGTGCTCTAAATCCACATGTACACTCCCATTGCCCTCATAACCTGCTTTTCTCCCTGCAGGAGTCTGTGATGATGCAATTTTGTGGCAACAAGCTGGACAAAAAGGACTTCTTTGGCAAATCGGACCCCTTCTTAGTGTTTTACCGCAGCAATGAGGATGGAACGTGAGTAACACAGACACATGAGTGGATTCTTGTCAGCTACACACACTGCCCACAACGTTAATCTCATCTCCAGGCTCTGTGTTGGGGAAATGGCTTTCTATTGAATTCCTTTAGGTTCATACCCATAGTCCTTTGCACCTGGATCAGCAGGGGTTCTCCTGAAATGGAACAATCACTTCTTATCTGGCTGATTCTGTACTTGAATAGATTCCTTCTCTCAGAGACAAAGGGGTCATTCAGCTTTTCTGTTAAATTTCAGAATACCTGCTTTTGTTTGTGTAGATCAGCTACAATAATTTTTACTGCTGTGTTTTGAAGCTACTTTTCAGTTTGGTTCTACACATAGAAATATATAAATTCACTGAGCTAACTAAGTTCTTAAGGGATTCTTTATCTTCTCCCTCATGTTGTTAGCTTAGCAACATGCTAACATCCAATTCTATTGTAATCAAGTAAAGTCTCTCTTGCACTTAAAAAGGGATTGTTCACCCTTCTGTTGGACATATAAGAAGATATTATATGAAATTTCCATACAATGGAGATTAGTGGTAACCAAAACAGTTTGGTTGCCAACATTCTTCAAAACATCTTTTTTGTGTTTCAGTTGAGTAACTGAAATGTCATTTTTGGGTGAACTACCCCTTTAACATGAGTGAGTGAATGTTTCAGATCAGTTACTGAGGTTCAATTACAGTTACATTTGGCAGACAGTAGACAGGAAGGCGGTTCGCTAAAAGCTAATGTTGTCTAATGGCTAATGATGAGTTTAGTCTGAGTACAATGTGGTTTTTATTACCGTAAATGATCAAACTCTGACAAGACGAGGAGTAACACAACCATTTTGTGTGTGTATGTGCCTATAGATTTTAGAGTTACATATTAATTTACAAAAATCTGCGGTTCTTTGTAATGATGGATCATTACTTCTCGGTACCAGCCTGAGACCACAGGAAAAAATTATTCATGCCATGCCAGTAGTTGGCGATGTCACTTTGTAAAGGAACACTACGCGCCTATAGGCTGAATGCGTAATAGGCATGTGCATGACATTACCGTTTTCACAAATTCACATTTTGTATAGTTTATATGGAGACCTGCACTTTGAAACCCGTTTTCAAAAGTTTGCATTTCCAGACCCCGACAACACTGTTGTCGTGTAAATGAACTGCCACAATACATAAAGTTTTCAGTTTTTAGTTGAAAACGGTGTCGTGTAAACGGCCTCTAAAACTCTTCAACACACTTTTTAAAAAGAGCCTTTTACCTCCTGAAGCATGAGAACAAGGGGTAAACTGTTTGTTTGTGTGTGTATGTGTGTGTGTGTGTAATAAAGGAAAAATAAATGTGTGTAAATAGGAAAAAGGCCAGTATTGAGCTGTGTACTCAGCCCATAACTGAGCAATCCATTCATGTCTCTGTCCTTTAGAGAACAGAGTCTGTTTTTTAAAGCAAGTCCTGTGGTTTTGAGGGAGGTGTAGCTCAAGGGCCAGTCTCAGAAAGTCAAACCGAATATGTCCAATATTTGTTCAGTTTCTGAAACAGCCCTGTTGATGCTTAGCAATAAAACCAATACAAATTCTCAACAATAATCACTTTTTTGGACAGTTTTCAATATGTTTGCACAGACAGCTTCACAGTGAGGTCTGCCAAATAAAGTGTGATTTCAGCTTAGTCAAACATGATATTCTGCAGTGTTAAACGTGCATTTGAGATACAGTATGTCTTCAAACAAGAGTAGACAGTTAATTTAAACATTTTAGAACATAATTTGGTCACAAGCAACAGATTAAGTTACACTCATATGCGTTAACTTTTGACTCCAAACTCAATCATTAAGTTGATGACAGTTGCATTACTGTAATATTTTCTTTTATCTTACAGATTTACTATTTGTCATAAGACAGAGGTGGTGAAGAACACGCTGAACCCTGTGTGGCAAGCCTTTAAAATCCCCGTCAGAGCCCTGTGCAATGGCGATTTTGACAGGTATGGAGTGTTTTGTACTGCGTTAAGGTATTTTTAGGTTTGATCTCCTCACATTTGAACAACATTTAAAATACAACTGATCAACTCATCATGCATCAATTCAATTCTAAAATCCATATTCATATTATATTTATTTGATACCTGTAAACAGCATACAGCTGGACCAAATGTTGTTGTCACCATTTTAAAAAATGCCCCTTTTATGCCCCTTTAAATGTAGTTTTTGGAGGCAGCCTACAATAGTTTTAAATGCAGCCCATCATCCAAAGTCAAAAAAACACATTGCAATATCACCTCTTTTCTCACAGTGTCTAAACAGTTCGATAAATTATTCGTCTCTCTAAACTCTGCCTTTCCGAGAGCCTACTCTGCTTTGATTGGGTCAGATGGACCAGTCTGTTGTAATTGGTCTACTCTGCCCTACAAAGGCAAAATGCTAGTGTGGAACTGAGAAAAATGACTTTAAAGATTTTTAGTTGTCTATAAATAAATGTATTATAGGTAGGACACTGGGAATCTGGCAATAAGAAGTTTTAGTAATGAAAATTATCTACATAAAAAATTCTTGAGCTCAAACTTGACTTTTAACGCCTATTTTACTGTACTCTGCCTTTGTATTGGCTACAAAAAGTGAGAAGTCACACCAAGGCAAAAGGCAGTAACTTTCACATTATCAATATTTGGTTGCTGATCACCATTTACAAAATCATTATAGTAACACCTGTATAAAATCTAGTGATCATGGCATTTATTTTGAATTATTTACAATTACGTATAGCCATCGTATTGCTATGCAAAGCCTTGGTTGCATTCTGATGGCATTATTAATACATTAGACATGAAACAATACTAGTGTCAAACTCTGAGATGTTCTGAAACGCTAACATAGCTTAATGCATTAGACTGATATTAAAAGAAATAAATGATATTATCAAACTCAGTTTCTGTACATAGTATGCATTATTAGTATGGTGTTTACTGAGTATTGGATTACTGAGTTAATATCATTTATTTATTTCAATATCAGTCTAATGCATTGATATGTGTAGAGTTACATTCAAGCTACACTATATTGCCAGACGTTTTGGGACGCCTGCCTTTACATGCACATAAACTTTAATGGCATCCTATTCTTAATCTGTAGGGTTTAATATGGAGTTGGCTCACCCTTTGCAGCTACAACGAGATGGCCCTTACTGCAGAACACGAAATCCAGGGCGAGGAGTTAGATCCAGATCCAACTCCTCCCACCTTACATATACCTAAACCTACCCATCTCTGCCCCCTGATCCCTAACCCCAGCCCTAAACCTACCCATCTCCGCCCCCTGATCCCTAACCCCACCCCTAAACCTACCCATCTCCACCCCCTGATCCCTAACCCCACCCCTAATCCTACCCATCTACACCCCTGATCCCTAACCCCACCCCTAATCCTACCCATCTACACCTCCTGATCCCTAACCCCACCCCTAAACCTACCCATCTCCACCCCCTGATCCCTAACCCCACCCCTAATCCTACCCATCTCCACCCCCTGATCCCTAACCCCACCCCTAAACCTACCCATCTCCACCCCCTGATCCCTAACCCCACCCCTAAACCTACCCATCTCCACCCCCTGATCCCTAACCCCACCCCTAATCCTACCCATCTCCACCCCCTGATCCCTAACCCCACCCCTAAACCTACCCATCTCCACCCCCTGATCCCTAACCCCACCCCTAAACCTACCCATCTCCACCCCCTGATCCCTAACCCCACCCCTAAACCTACCTATCTCCACCCCCTGATCCCTAACCCCACCCCTAATCCTACCCATCTCCACCCCCTTATCCCTATCCCCACCCATAATCCTACCCATCTCCACCCCCTGATCCCTGACCCCAATCCTAATCCTACCCATCTCCCCCCCTTAGATCTGTATCCAACTCCGCCCCCTGGATCTCGTGTACTGCAATGAGGTGCTACTGGCTATAACAGCTTCCACTATTCTGGGAAGGCTTTCCACGAGATTTAGGAGTGTGTTTATGGGAATTTTTGACCATTCTTCTGGAAGAGCATTTGTGAGGTCAGGCACTGATGTTGGACAAGAAGGCCTGGCTCGCCGTTCTATCGGGTTGAGGTCAGGACTCTGTGCAGGACAGTCAAGTTCCTCTACACCAAACTCCCTCATCCATGTCTTTATGGACCTTGCTTTGTGCACTGGTGCGCAGTCATGTTGGAACAGGAACTCTTCCCACAAAGTTGGAAGCATGAAACTGTCCAAAATGTCTTGGTATGCAGAAGCATTAAGAGTTCCTTCCACTGGAACTAAGGGGCCAAGCCCAACCCATGAAAAACAACCCCTAACCATGATCCCCCCTCCACCAAACTTTACACTTGGCACAATGCAGTCAGGCAAGTACCGTTCTCCTGGCAACCGCCAAACCCAGACTCGTCCATCGGATTGCCAGACAGAGAGGCGTGATTCGTCACATTAGAGAACACGTCTCCATTGCTCTAGAGTGGCGGCGTGCTTTACACCACTGCATCCGGCGCTTTGTACCACGCTTGAATTCACTGAGCTCCTGAGAGCGACCCATTCTTTCACTAATGTTTGTAGAAGCTGTCTGTGTGCCTAGGGGCTTGATTTTATACAGCCGTGGCCATGGAAGTGATTGGAACACCTGAATTCAATGATTTTGAGGGGTGTCCCAATATTTTTGGCAATATGGTGTATTTTAAGGCATGAGGACATTTTCTTTTTCAAGGAAAAAGGTTCAAATATGTCATTTTGGTCATCAAAAATGAGTTTTAAGGGATACAATGATTGACTACAGGGGGACTTTAAGAGACATAAAATAGTCAGACAGACCCAACAGAGAAGAGCATCCCAAGCTCAACACTGTATCCTGGAAGCCTCCATCATGAGCAGCTCAAACGGGGCTCTTGCTGTGTGGCGATAAAGCGGGAAGCTTCCTCACGGTAGCGGCACTCACTGATGAGTATCAATCTGTACCGTAACGCACTCTCCCACACAATGCCTCGGCTTTATCTCCGATTGAACATGTGGGAAACGAAAGAGAGAGACGGACAGACATAGAGGAAGAGCACTGGGCATCCGTAGGAGTCTGGGACACGAGATAAGCCTGTGCAGACGCTCTAATAAAGAAGCACGGAGTGTCTCGCTGATGATAACACTGAGAATGGGTGCTAAGGGATGCTGTGGGGATTGGGTTGTTGTTAGCATGTGTTGCGTTAAAGCTCTGTGTAATTGACAGAGCTGTTCTGTTTGAACTCTGCAAACTCATCACTCGCCTGTCACGCCACGGACAGCAGAAGTCGTAATTATTTTTCTGTCAAAACTCACTAATCCGACCCTCTAACCCTGTTATGCGAAAAGAAAGTGCCATGGAAGGAAGAGTAAGCTGATTTTTAGAGATATTTTAGTAATAAGTCCAATTATAAAATGGATAGTTCTGGCTCTAAAATCTGATTGGATGGGCCATGTTTAAAACATTTTCTAAATGTATATATAATTCTATATAACCACTTCAAAAACAGCCTTCACACAGCACAGTATGTCTGATTTTAGTCATATCGGAATGATAAAATTCACGCTAATTATTAATTTCTTCAAGGAAATTGCATTTTTTAAATGATTCAAATTGAACATTTGAAGGAAGTTCTTGTGGTTTTATTATAGTCATTGATACCTGATGTTCTTACTTTGTTCTTTAAGTTTTTGAAAAAGAATAAAGAGGTTAATTAGCGCAGTGAATAAAGTATTTATCTGTCGTCAACAATAAAGCTCTACACATTTTTTTTTGTGTGGTTATCATGAGAATTACCATGGAAACAAATCATTTCTGAGTCCAACGACATGAACAACTGTAGAATCTCAGAGTTGTCATCTATGATAATTCCAACATGACATCAACACAGCTTTAGGCTAATGAACAATATTACTTTAGAATAGTTTATTAAAAAGGCTTTCCAATGCAAGGATCACTATTACTATAGGGTTACACTTTTGCATGCAGCATTTGTGCTTTGGAATTTATTAAACGAATGATACATAATACAGTATTCAAATTTCATCTGGCAGACAATAAAATGTAAACAAACAACAACAAAAAAATGTGTTCAAACAAGCCGTAAAAAAAAAAAGTCAATAAGCCTGAACAGCAAATAACTTGACTTACTGTTTACAAGCTCAATCAAAACTATATCATATATCAGTAGACCTTTCCATCATGCACACACATGCTATATACATATATTTGATTATGTGAATTATTGTGGCATGGAATAATTTAAGTCTCTAATCATGGATGGAATCATATTTCATAAATCTCAACACTACAGTTTATGTTTAATATGGACCAAGTCTCTCTCTCTCTCTGTCTCTTTCACAGAGCAATCAAGGTTGAGGTGTATGACTGGGATCGTGATGGCAGGTAATGAACTGTAAACTGTCACATGAAGCTTAAAATACTCATCTGACACTCACCGCATACATCCATTAATTATAGGGTACAGATAGCTAAAGTCTTCTTGGTGGGATACAGGAATTGAGCATGAAACAAATGATCAAATTGAACAGTAATTTTTTTTTTTTTTGAGTACATTAGTGTTTTCAAACTAAAAAAGTCAAATACTTAATTAAAAAAAAAAAATTCATGGTCAAAATATGCGCAAAAAGATGTCCTATAGATATGCATAAGCCCAAAACACACACTTTTGTGTTTAAAATGTTTCAGAACTCAATTCATAAAGGAAACACCAGTATGTGCAAACAAGCACAAAAGCTTTGAAATATACTTGTTCCTCCTAATTTTTCCATAACCATTTCCCCCTAGGGGCTCCAAAGTATTCTGATTATGTATTTTTCAGTACATAAACCATAACTGCATATACTGTAAATATACATATTAGACTCTTATTTAGATACATTATTGGCTGGGATTTGTAAGCACGTTTGTATGTTTTTGTATTTTTTCGGAACCCAAATAAAGCCTGATCAGTCCGTCCAACGCTATCTCACGACCGATTCGTACGAGTGAGTACGAGGTGGCTAATTCGTACGAATTCGAACGACCTCAGTCGTACGAATTCGTACGATTTGTCTAAACCCCAGTGATGGGTAGGTTTAGGGGCGGAGTCAGGGGTAGGTCATTCATATGAATTCATACGAATCGAATTTAATTCATACGAAAACGTATGATTCCGTACGAATTAGCCACCTTGTAAAATACGTACGAAGTGCCGTGAGATCAGGATTTTTTTTGTATCGGGTGCTTTGATCTAAAATAATGAATCTTTTCATTCATAGCATGATAAAAGGCTGGGTACTGTGAAATATCAGTAACTTATTCATTTTTGAAAATGTAAAGCTCATTATGAAACGAATGTAATGTCCTCCAACAATGTCTCTGACCAATCTGTGTATGTGTGTGTTTTACAGCCATGACTTCATTGGAGAATTCAGCACAAGCTATAGAGAACTGTCAAGAGGCCAGTCACAATTTAACGTGTATGAGGTAATCTTATACATTTTAATAATTTGCAAAGCTCATTAACACGGTATTTTTCATAACTTCACAGTATAACAAATGTATCTGTGGTGGCAAACAAAATTCTATCACTGAATAAGAGACACACATGTCCCAATCCCTTGCAACGAAAGGGCAGAAAGTGACAGTGAAGGGAGGGCATCCTTCCTCCGTTATAGTCTTGACTCCCGGAACGTTATCTTTCTAGGCTAATGAAAATATTTTCAACCATGCGTGGAACATTTCTAGACTTGTTCATCATATTCTACCCTTGAGCGTATAGGCCTTTCTGTCACGGTCATATAATAGTCACACATTTCTCATTTCCAGCCATGTATACAATGGTCATATACATCCATTCATTCATAAGATCAATAACTGTTCTTTGTTCTATCAAATCAGCAGAGAAGCACGTGACTCCACATGCAATCCTCCTGCAAATTATCTTATTATAATTACTGAAAAATACATAACATACCGATATTACATTTCTTCCACATAACTTAGAGTATTCGACTTAGGCTGCAACTTCTGAATAAGTGAGAAAATCACAACTTCCAGACAACTTGCGAAAGTAATTTGTTTTCTCTGCAAATCTTCCACGCATTACAGTTCTCAGTGTGTGGGTACCAGAAAATAACTTTAAGATATTTATGCATAATGAAAACCTGTCTTAAAGAAACACATGACTACATGAAGTGTTGCTGGTTCCTTCAACACAATCAATTTTGACATGAAACATATTTTTCCACTTAAGTAGATGTACAGTAGACCTGCATATGAAAGACATTTGGCTCTGGAACATCAAACCCAAACTAAAGATAGATATTATTTTTACTATAGGTGTTGTTTATCATTTTAGCACAGTTCATTTATAATGTTAGCGAAGGAGCTTGTCATGATAATTTTCCACCTATTTATGGGCACAATGACATTTAATAATAATAACAATGCACGCAATAACGATATTTGGTATATTTGAAGTGAATTTACTGTTATTTAGAGCAGAATTTTGGACCAGCTTTTATTAAATTATCCTTTTGGACCGGGAAGGAAGTTTTGAGTTCTGAAAATTTAGTACGTTTTCATAAGACTTTTTAAATCTGAAATGATGAGGAAAATGAGTGAATTTCAGATATGAGGATTTTGGGGTCATAATTCATATTACTTATAAATGTTGTCATTGTTTAAGTTAAAAGTAAATGCACCATTCAAAAAATTAGTACTGAAAATAATAAGTACTGAAAAGTAGTGAAATATTTGGTCAAGCATCTTTCCCTGAGACTGCTGCCCCTATCAAATCTTAATAAAATGACAAATCTGAGAGAAATTCCATCGTTTGATAAAGGGATGATATAAAAAAATCAATGTTTTCTCAATTAGAGTGAGTAATTTCACATTGTCATTTAAGAGAAACACTCAGCAACGTGAGAATTTAGTCACAGATCTTGAGATGTTAGCAGATGTTCTCATTCCACAGGCACTGCATTTGTTCATAACTCATTTAGCATTAGTGAGTGGGAGGAAGAGATACTTTATTTTATATTTTTATATATGTGGCTCAGGCTTTTCCATATGTGCATAATTGTCACTATAATCTCAGTCTTTTGTTGTGTTTGGTTGGTCTCGCATATTTCTCTAGCCTCTTGTTTTACTTTATTTTTCCCTTTCTCCTTTTCTTGCATGCACAAATATGTTCATGGTGACACTTACTATACATATATATATATATACCAGTAAGGATTGGAATGAAACAATGCATTTAACAATTCTGGTTCCAATTCCACAAAGGTTTTAAGGTGAAAAACAAAGTAAAGGAAATAAAGGAATCAATTATTAATTTATTCATTTAAAACTAAAAATGTAAATCACTTTACAAATGACAAATGAATATATGAATTTCTACACTGTAAAAAATTATATGACCAAAACAAGTTATGACAACATATGTTTTACATTGCTTTAACTCATCAAAATAAGTTAACTTTTTTATGTTACACAAGATTCAACTCATTTTTAATTCAGTTTAATGTAATTTAAGTTGAAATGACTTAAACATCCAAGTTGATTGTACTTAATTTAAGGCAGCAACTTTTTTTCATTTTGTTTTACAGTGTACATATAGTTTTAATTTAACTTGGACTGTGTGTAGAAGGGCTGTCGTATAAATACAGTCCATACATCTAAATTATGTAGCGTTTATAGTCTTATACAAATCCCATTATCCCTTAAGCAATTCATTTTCTCTCCACAGGTCATAAACCTTAAGAAGAAAGGCAAGAAGAAAAAATATCTCAACTCTGGAACCGTAAGCAAACATTTTTCATGTTGCTTTCTTGCTAGTGTATGATTTTGTTTTTGATGATTGATTTTTCTGAGTTGGAGAGAAACTACAAGTAACATTGCCGCTGGGTGATATGACACAAATGTGGTAACACTGTACAATAATAAGGTTCATTAGTTACCTTAGTTAACATGAACTGAGAATGAACAATACTTCTACAGCATTTATTAATCTTAGTTAATATTAATGTACTAATACATTATTAAAATCAAAGGTTGTATTTCTGATCATTAGTAAACTAACATGAACATGAAACAATGAACAGCTGTATCTTTATTAACTAACATTAGCAAAGATTAATAAATACAGTAGCAAATGTATTGCTCATTGTTAGTTCATGTTAGTTAATACATTAATGTTAACTAATGAACCTTATTGTCAAGTGTTACCAAAAAAGTTATATTTACATTTATTTCACAATAACGATATAACTGACACTTTAGATGACACTGTCAACATTTGTCACTCTATTTTATATAACATCTGTACATTGAATTCTGTCTAGTTTTTAGTTTGACAAGCTACAATTTCAAAGACGTTTTCCTAACAGTTTTTAGTTTTTGTTGTGTATGCTTGAGGCAGTCCCTTTATTTAAATCAGAATCACTCAAAAGAATCAGTCAATCGTTGATATGACGACATGGCGGCACACAGAATCACATTGTCCGACTTCATGTTTCCAGGTGACACTGCTCTCGTTTCTCGTTGATATTGAAGTCACCTTCCTGGACTACATCAAAGGCGGGTAAGTGATGTTTCGCTCATGTGCAAACACTTCTTCTTTTACAATCAGCTTCTGAGGTGGAAACCCCAACAGACAACAAATGCTCGTGGAAAAAAAAGTGACTTGGTGTATTTCAACTCTCACATTACTAGTGGTGAACCCCCCAGAACGTAGCCTGCGTCCTCAACAGCAGGTCTCGACAGGTTCTTGAAGTCCTTCTAGGCAATTAAACTGGCAATACAGATGACAGACTTCAAGCCGGACACCATGAGTGATCAGGTCCATTCATGGTAGATGATAGATGAGGTTGGGTTGCTATTCTTAGCCCAGGTGTGTGCGATTAAATGCGAGGGGTAGGCAGGGTTCATCCATGCATGGCAGATCGCACGCCCACACTGAGCGACTCTTTTCATTATGGTGGCTGCGGTCACCTCTGCTCTGACACGACACCACCAGACGTCCATTTTAATGGCTACTCCTTCCTTTTAGTCTGAGATGTTGTGGTGAAAGGTCGGTGCGCTCGAGATGAATTCCTCTGCATGTGTCTCTCACACTTGCTGTAACCGTACTGGAATGTCCAGCTCATCATTTATTGATTTCATCCAATTTCAAAGCAGAAATCAAAACTCGATCGTGTTTATTAATTGTGTTATTAATCGAATTGTGTTATTAATTCTAATTATGATGTTCCTAAGACATAAGCTGGTAAAATGTTGGGTGTAGTAACCGAACACAATGCACTTTTTTTTTTTATTCTTCACACTCAAGCTTCATTAGAGGTGAAGATAATCAGGGAATAATGACATCAGTGTCAATGACAGAGAAAAAGCCAAACTTTTTAAAAGGAGGGAAAACCCTTTTGCCAAGTGATTAGAAATGTACTCTTTGTATTCATGTTGGTTCCATGAGGTTTTGATGAAAAATGTCTGACGAACATTTTTCAGATATTAATATGCAAAAGAGCAGTTTTGTTTAACTATATTTTTTTAAGAGATAACAATAAATGACTGTGCCAAAAGGCGTAATAAGGTTGACTTTTAAGTCATTTCATTCTTATTTTTCCCCTTTATTTTGATATTGGTTCTTTCACCCTGACATTTTGTTACTTTATGTCCCCCCAAAATATCAAATTACTATTAAAAAAACGTGTATCATAGAAGAGATGTATTGAAGTCACGCTATGTCTGAATTACATTTTTAATAAATAAATAGATAGGACAAAAAATAAGTGTCATGCGGTCGACTCCTACATTTCAATCTGTTCTTCACACAAAGTATGGTTTCAGAAGACCTCGAGGGGATAGAAAGGCGTAGCGCCAAACACTAGTCCCAAACAGATGAGTAATAATATAATAAATAAAATCCTGTGAGCAATAAACAATAAAACAATCAACAATAAAATCCGGTGAGCTTTTTGGCCTATATTCGTGTGCGGATCTTTTTTCTGATATATTTTAGAAGACTTCGTAAATGAACTATGTAACGATGTTAAAGGCAACAAGGCAGGAACTGGCAAAAGTTCAACATAACTTTAATAAAAATTAGGGCTGTCAGTTAAACGCGTTATTAACGGCGTTAACGCAAACCCATTTTAATGCGATTAATTTGTTTATCGCGATTAACGGTCTTTTTGGCCTTGCAAACTTTGTTTTGTTTTTTTCACAGGCTTTTGCAACCGGACGTAGCATGCGCGGGCGCTATGAAACCCATTCATTTCAATGGCTTGCGCTGCGCGAGGGACGTTTTGTTGCTTCGTCGACCAAAGCGCAAGAGCAGCAGCGTGCACACCGCGGTCAAAATTCAAAATAGTTCAACTTTTGCCGTTGTGACGATTACCAGCGCGGCCAATAGAAACGTTTTGGCATCCAAAGAGTTTTGAAAACTGGCGTAGCGCTGCGCATTCCGCATCCTTTCTGAAAGCACCGGATCTAGCTAGATCGGAAACACACTTGTTGCGAGCCGGCCAAATAGTAGGTTAACGTTACGTTTTGATTGGATGACGAGCGCGAGACGCCGAAATGGATGCCAATAAGATTCTGAATGGAAAGTTTACTTTTAAAAAGTTGCCAAATGGTTCCATTGACAAGACCAAAGTGATCTGTGTGTTTTGTCGTTGTGAACTGAGCTATCATCATCGCAGCACGTCCAGTCTGAAATACCACTTGATGGCCAAGCACACACACACACAGCTGATGCGAATTCTCCGCCCCCTCGTCAATATCAGGACCTCGTCAGTATTTCTTTCACCCTTTTATTGATGGACAGTGTTACATTGTGTGAGAGATTATTTGCTCCAAGTGAAAATGTTTTAGTGTGAAATTGAACACAGCATTGTCAATGTTGTTTTCAATAAAAAACATTTGCACAAAGCAAGCTGATCCACTTTTTCCTGTTGATAAGAGCATTAAAATTAGAAAAAATAATGGGACAAAAAGAAATCAAGAGACATTTAGAATATATAAAAATGTGCGATTAATCGCGAGTTAACTATGACATTAATGCAATTAATCGCGATTAAATATTTTAATCGTTTGACACATAGACTGTAAAAAAAGATGGACGACGCCCCTTCGCTCTTTTCCATTGGAGAGAACTGAAGCCGCCAGTGTCCCGATATGGCGCTGTCATATTGGAACTTGAGTCTGCGCAGTAGCGTTTTCGGGACCAGTCATGCGCAGTCGTGAGCAGGAAGTAAAGCCGCGAAATCAAGGCCCCGCCCTCACTCTCGCTGAATCAATCGTAAGCACACGCCCTGCACTTTTCTTAAGTGGCCTTGTCTGCTCCGTTCCTCTCCAATGATGTCTGCTGATTGCACTACCTCGTTAAAATAAGGTAAATACAACTACTAACCACATAGTCAACATTACGAAAAAAAGTCCGTTAGTACTTCAGTGACTACTTCGCACAGAGAAGCTGTCAATCACAGCTGTCAATCATGTCACAGCACCGTTTTTATAGCATCAAATAACTAACTTATTTTAAAAACAAACTCTTGAAATTACATCAACGTGATATAAACTACAGTAAATGACAGAAACTATCTTTAGAAAAAATATATTTGAAGTGTAATTTAATTATTTAGTTGGTCTCACGTCCCGTTGAATAACATGGGGAGGCGGGGTTTATGACCTATACTAGGACCGGTCACTGGGGGGCGATCGAGACGTTTTGGCTTCACTTTTGGGGGCTTGTGCGGCACGCTTGGTTTGACAGCACTAATAAAAATATAAACATAAAAAACAAAGCAAAAGTAAAGCTCACGGACGACTGTCGCATAAACTAAGGGTACGTCTACGCGATAACGATATGCTTAAAACGGAGAAGTTTTCTGTGTACAGACGACACCATTGCCAAAACGTTCCCCATTCACACGGATCCGCGAAAACCACTAAAACCACTAAAAACGTTGTATTCTGCTGCCAGGCCATTAGATGGCGATGAAACACTATAGACTGAACACGTAATATGCATGTGCATGACGTCATCGTCTACCGAGATTAGCGTTTTTATTAGCATTTTTATTGTTTACACAGAGACCGTTTTCAAAAACGTGCACTTTGAAACTCGTTTTCAAAAGTCCTCGTCACCCAAAACGCCGTTGTCGTGTAGTTAAACGGACAAAACGCATTAAACGTTTTACATTTTTAGTTGAAAACGGTGTTGTGTAAACAGCCCCTAAAACAAAACAATGACATAAAGTCCAGGCCTGGTCCTCCCTCATGTCGTCACCCCTCTTTTTATCCTTCCGGAGCTCTTCCGTGGGACTCGAGACCAGTGTGGTGCGCCACAAACTGTTATAATTCTTTTAATAGTGCTTCTAGAGTTTTTCTGTCATGGTCACAACTGTGTAAAGATTCTTCAAAAATATCTCATTTTGTGTTTCATTCCCAGGAACAACCACATGTAAGAATAAACTATAGCAGAATATTCATTTTTTGGCTGAACTATTCCTTTAAGCGAGTAAATAGAAAGACATGCACATGCGAACTCACATACAGTAGGTGCATTTAGATATTTTATCTTATTTTTCAGAAGACAACTCCCAAAGCGGTGTTTCTTGGCGGTAATGGCTGCTGTTTTTCGGTGCATGTCATTGTGTGAACGGCTAGAGTGGAAAGTTATGTAGGGCTGTAAATGGATTTTGTCGAGAACTCTCGCGCATTACGTAATGGCAGCCACGTTTTCGGTTCCCCTATTTATGCACATTTTTCCTCTGCCGTGATAAAAGCTTCTCTGCACCTGTTGGCTGTTGCAGTATGAAACACTGTTAGTGTAATTCTGCATGACAGTGTTTATGCTGTAGCCCACAGCAAAATACTCTAACTAAATGAGCACACTTACTGAAAAAGTTGGTACATCTACCTTGCTTGCTCAATACCAAGTTGAGATTTAAAGGGAGTTTGAGAAGTTTTATAAGAATTATATTATATTTTTTAAATATTTTTATTACTCTCTGATCTAGTTGTGAGAAACACGTTTGAAACCATTGTAAAGACACTCATATACAGTGTGCACACCTGTGACCGTACTGTATATCAACTGAATTCTATATAATAAAGTTGCTTGGCAACTGCAAACTGCCTGTAAAAACAGTAATGCGCTATAATTATTTGGCATTGTGTCATGCCTAACAACCTGCTTATGTGATATTGTTTATCATATCAAAATCAAATTTAAAATGTATAAAATTTATCTGCAAGCCTGCAGAGGGTAAAGCGGTTTGGAGAATGAATGGATTGATCTTTTTGTCTTTTTTAACCAATCAAAATCCACATCGAAGCTCTTTTTTTATTAAATTGGATATTACATTTAAAATGAAAATTACGGGAAAACGGGTCGGCGCTCCCGGCGCATGGTCTAAAAGGGTTGTCCCTATTCTCTTAATGAGTAATGGGTGTGTTTTGGGCGTAACGTATGCATTTGCTATTTAAACAACGTGGCGCAGGACAGGAAAATGATAACTGCGTCAGGCTGAAACTAACCAAAAACACTGGCGCCGCATTCCGCCGGGTGTATGATAGGGCCCCAGGTGTTTCTCCCTTATCTTCTCACTCTTTTCTCCTCTTATCTCTCTCATCGCCATCTCTCTGTCATCTGTCCGTTTGTGGCGTCCCTGAGCAGTGATTGACACTAGTCTGGAGTGCACCTCATTAGCTGCAGGAGATGAGGAGCACAGCGCTCTAGAGAGACAGCCACTGTGATGAAGAACAATCCAATCAGTTAATTGGTATTAGGGAGCCCTCAAGGAGAAGAACTCTGCGAGCATCTGCAGTCGTAAATTACAGCTCTGTGTGTGGAGTTATCTCAAAGGACAGCTGTTGTCAGCTACGTTTGTGTGTTTGGTTGACGATTTTGCTCCCTGGATTGAGCCACGCTAACAGCTGTCTTTTTACATCAGAGGGAAAAGCTCGACGGATTTACGATTCATTAATTATTTTACGCTGTTGCATGTTAACTTGGCCGTTATTTACTTGAATCTAATGTATTGGGATTTCAACTGGCAGAATGGATTCGATGTTACTGTCATCAGTATTCCGTCTGTTAGCTTAACAACTAATTAGCTCTCACATGCTACAATATAAGACTAACCTAACCAGAATATATATGATGTAGAGCAAAGAGAATGTCAAACCATTTCACTTTCATATTTGTGAGCAAATCAGGATATTCAGTGAGAAAAAAAAATGTAGTTGGACTTGGATTGTATTAATTTGAGGTGCTTTCGCACGGGAACTTAGGTCTAGGAACTGGCCACCAGGGTGGTTCCCCAAGAACTAATGGTTCAAACATTTTCCTGGTTGCGTTCGCACCGCCAGTAGGAACTCTGAAGTGACGGAAGCCGCGCTTGTTGTTGTGACTTTTATTTTGACGGCATGGCGGACCTTTATTTTGAAGGCGCTGAGAACGCCAGTCATAGGCTGAGTTTACAGTGCTCGCTTTCTCCGAGTTCATTAGTTTACGATCTGTCTAACAGTCCTGTCTAATACGTTATTAGATAGAACTGTGATACATAGAAAGACATTATAGTATAAAAGGCATTAGCGTATGCCGTGTGGTTGATGTCCAGTGTTGCTAGCTGAGCAGAAATACATAATCATCTCTGTAGATTTTCCATGTTCGTAGAGTTAGTTTCTGGAGTAAATAAATAGGCTATAATCTGTGTGTTCACACAGCTTTCTTAAAAATGGCGGGTGCTGGTGTTTCACGTGCGTTCGGCCAATCAGCATACACTAACATCACTGGTAGTTCCTATAGTCCTGGTTTAGACCCGACTCTGAAGTAGGGGCTAAATTAGTTCCTCCAAAAGGAGGTTCTAGAACTAAAATCGTTCCTAGTTCCTGCGGTGCGAACACGCCAAAATCCGGGTACTTCCGCCAATGGTTCTAGAAACTATGAAAAGTTTCCTCCTGTGCAAAAGCCCCTTTGGAATTGATTGGATCCATGATAAGTGGGCGTTCCTTATGAGAATGGAGCCAAATGTGAGCTTGCTAAAACAATGCGTAAATAGTTATTTTGGTATTGGTTAATGGCTGCTATACAAAGGAACGAGGGCCTAGGTGACATCAGCGGAATAGGAACATTGTTTTATAAGTAGACTAAGGTATTATAATATGGAAAAAGAGTACAGACAGAAATATTTTTTAGAAATGTCCAAACATAATTTGTTTCCAATTAAGCCAGATTTGTGTATTAAGAAAGAATCTTTTCAGTTTTTCAATTTTGATTTCATGCCGACTTTAACAGTTGGTTAAAACATCTTGAATCCGTGAGAATTATCTCATTCAATTATGAGTTCATAATTTGTTTTGTTTTTTACATTTTTGGCTAATTCCTTTAAAGCAGCTGGTTTAGGTCAGAGTTAAGAAAGATGTAACACTAATGAGCTCATTAACATATGACCACCCACATTTAAATATCAACATCTATTCAAAATCCAGAAGATGTTTACATATAGAAGTCATAAAGGTATAGTATTAAATAGTCTGTTTAATTCTAAGGTATGAAAGAAAATTAATTCAGACACATATAAGTCGGGCTTATCTAGCATATGTGACTTGTCAGATGTATATTGTAGTTAGGTAATGCAGTATTGACTAAATTGCTTCATCCCCTAAAGTCCCACGTCTCCAGATGGACAGTGTCCCCTCACCTCTAGTCAACAACATCTGTCGTCTCCCGTGCTTATGTCACAAGACATTTCTCCAGCCACCGGCTCATGCATACAGAGCACCTCATCAGCTTTTATGAGACCTTGAAAAAAGAACGAAAACTCAACTTTTATTAATCATTCTATCAGACCAATAGAAAGCTGTCCCAATGTGATGGCTTTTGTCTACTTTAATCCATCTTTGTCAGGGCTCAACAACAAGAATGTTTTTTTGCAGGCATGGTCAGGCCAGTAATTCATAATTCATATCTCTAACCTTTTTTTCCTGGCCCTACCACAAGAAAAAAACAACAAAAAAACAAAAAAATTCTACACAGGAAAAAAAGGTTTTGCAACATAATTTATTAGGTTTCAATTTTTTACAATGGTTTCTTCAAAATTATGCCTTTTTGAGATAATGTCATTAAGACATCACAACAAGAACACACAACTAGACAATTCACTGTTTTAAACAATGTATAAAGGACAAATTAAAACTATAAACTGATTACCAATTACAAATAATCCAAATGAAGGAACACCTGGAATATGTCTTAATAAATTGATGAGGTTCTTGGACAGTTTTTCAAATTCAAGCACACCATGTACAGGGCAACATCATGTCAATAGTTTATTGTTTTATCCAATTTATTAAGATTAAATGTTGAGGATATGATAGGGACATGAAAATGCTGAATAATCCAGCTGTTATATCACTGTACTGTTTTCACTTTTGACGATTCCCTATGTTTATATCAGGGAAACATTTTAATAATGCAGTATATGAAGTGGCTGATATCCATAAGACTTTTACTCACACCCATACTGTGCGTCTTTAGCCACAGTCCTAGAAGCAGGTGTTTTGGGGATTTAGTCAAATAATGAAACCTGATATTCTTGTGGATATTCTCTGAACATCTGAGTCCCATATTTGGCAGCCCTCATCTTCCAACTCTCATTTTCTCAGACACTGAGTTTTGCATCTGCATTCACAGTAACCGCCCCCATTGCAAACACACTAAGATAGCAGGTACCACAATAGTATGCTGCTGCCACAAAGCTCTTAGTAATAACTAAGAGCTTTGTGGCAGCGTACTGTAAGTCATCCCCTATTGGATGGGAGTGCATGGCCCCTTTAACCTCCTGATGAATCCCTTTCTCTCTTCTGACTTTTGATTTCACTATGAATTGGTGGTCAGGTACCACTGACATAGATACAGATTGGTTCCCAGCTCTCTTCGGGAAGCATATTGGGACAAGAAATCCCAGGGGGTTACAGCAGAATGAAATATAAGGTTTTGAATGAGTAAGCCTGGTGTTATGATTTTATATGTTCTGTGAATGACTGCCTCATTGATATGGCTAGTGCAGCTTGATCAACTCTGGCTATTTGAGAGATAACAAACATTTGCAGAACTGTTCTGACATGTATTTTTGGTAGGTTTTGATGATTGATTTTGGAGCACCCTATTAGGAAACTTTTGGTCTGTATCTATAGTCTAGACTGACTAAATTATCGTTATCGTTTTATCGCCCAGCCCTAAGGTGTATATTTTATCACACTTTGTTGTCTACATCTGTTTTCTCAGAGAACATTGCATCCTCTCTGACATACAGTATAGACCTTGAGGAGGTCACCTCATTCTCAGTCATGACAAAATTGGTATCTCCTTCCAGCCACAACGTGTCACCTGTAGAACTGTAGAAGCCACCCTAGAAGACCATTTGTGGACAACATTGCAGAAACTATCTTGTTCAAGTCATTTATCATAACATAAGCAAAATCAGACCATTTCCTGGACCCCAACTGTGCTCAGCTCCTTGTTTAAGTTCTAGTAATTTAATAACTAGACTAAAACCATATGTCCCCTCAAGAATGTAGCTGTTCAGCTTGTGTAAAACCTCTGGAAATACTGACATGATCACCTCTGCTCAAGTGCCCTCACTAGCTGTCAGTTTCTGCCAGAATCAATCAAGATTATTGCCTGCAATGGAACTCTCAAGCTCAATTGTGTCACATCCCTCCCCCCCCCCCCCCCCCCGGTTCTGTTTGCTGTTGTTATCTGGAATGTGAGTTTTGATTTACTGAATAATGAGCTATGCTGTCCCATGAAGTTAACCCCTTCACCAGCACCCCACATTTTGGCAAGTAAGGCATAAATGACATACCCAAAATAAAAAGCTTGCTACTCATAAGTCATTCTGAATAGACACATAATAACCAACATATATTTAGAAAGCGAACACTCAGAATTACTCAGACTGTTATTAATATGGAGATATATAATCTCAAACATAAAAATATTATCAATATGTATATGTATTTAGCCATTATTAGCCTTTATTCTGGCATTGCATGGCTTGCCCATCTACACCACTTTGATTCCATACATACAGTCAGAGGGTTATGTGTCATATTTGGAGAATCTCCACATAGGAAACATAGATTAACCTATGAATTTCACCTGCAGATGGTAGTGATTCTTTCGATCTTATGTATCTAATATAGATTATTTCCTCTCGGCATTCACAAGTTGAGTCGTGGCTAGTAATATCCATTAGCATCTTTACTAGTTTGGGGCCTTTTGAGGCTTTACATGAAGATTCTTCTTTGAAAATTATTGGTAGGATGAATGTATGAATTAATGTAGCCAACCAATCAAAATCCCATGAGAAACAGGAATCATTTATGAATATGAACATTTTATGCAACAATTAATATGTCTGTATGACACACTGGGTGTGTTTTGTGTCACAAACATGTTTTCTGAAAAGCTGTAAGCATTATCCTAACAGATGGTATGACTGGCTCAGTCTCAACTGAATATGAGTAATGGTGGGACATCTTTACTCAGCTGCCTCATGCTCATCTCATCTGTGAAATCACTAGGGTAACACTGGCCAATTCCTTTCTTAGGCAGCTACCTTTTAAGGCACCATCCTTACCAGTTATGTACCCTCACGAGTGACTGATTTGAAACACAATAGACAGCAACGCTTAAAAGTAATAGTTCAAATATATATATAAGCTAAAAATGTGCCTAAATGTGCCTGTTCATCTCAAGAGACATTTGAGTGGGTGTTTCTTCAGCTAAGGGCATTTGGTTCTGTAATACATACAACCAACAGATTTTAACTTTTTTTGTTATATGAAAGTCATATTATATCTGTCTTAGAAACATGCTACTACAGCTTCTACAGGCAAACTAGTTCCAGCCTGGGTACTTCATGTTTACTTGACCATTTTTGTTGATATTTATGAAAATAATGTTGTTTGTAGTTAGTTTTAGGCATGCTGGGATGGTTAATTATCAGGGGGATAGGACGATCCACACTCTCTTGCACATACATTTTAAGAATGCATTTCTAGTTTGGTGTGTGTGTGTCTGTCTGCAGCTGTAACCTCAGTAATGAGAGTAGTCTAATGAGAGGAGACAGATCTGTACTTACGCCATTAGTTTGCTTGTCTCAATGTCCCAGCAAACATACACCCATCCCAGCTCAATGTATCCTGCATATCTATTCTCCCGATGCAACGTTAAAAGAACAAATAAGAGAAAACATACATGTGCAACGGACGTAGGTCAGTAAGAGTTGTGCATGTAAACCTTACACCCCTGGCTAGTGGCTGCGGTCTTTAGTGTCCTTGTTAGCGCGCCCACCTCCCATGCCGGTTCGAATCCCGCTTGCAGCGGGTCGAGTAGGACCGGTTACATTTGGTGCCGTGACCCGGATTGGAGTAAGGTTTATGGGGTGAGTGTAACGGACGTAGGCCAGTAAGAGCTGTGCGTATAACTCTCACTCCCCTGGCCTCAAGAGGCGCGCTAGTGACTGAGGCTAGCGGCTGCGGTAAGCACCTTGTTAGAATGCCCGCCTCCCACACCGGAGACGCAGGTTCGAATCCCGCTTACAGCAGGTCGAGTAGGACCGGTCACATCCTAACTGATATGGAACCTCAAAAGGTAGTGATTTGGAACACTCATAGGCAAATACTTTCTAAAGCATCAGTCACGCAAACAAAATTTAACTCCTCATGTGAGACTCAACGTCATATTAGAGTGAAACGTTATCATGTTGCTAAGCTAACAACACAATGCTCTAAGAATAAAGTGTGACTTTTATCTCACAATAAATATCTGACTTTTTATCTCACAATTCTGACTTTTTTCTCACAATTGCGAGTTTACATCTCGCAATTCTGAATTGCGAGATATAAAGTCAGAATTGCGTGATATAAAATCGCAATTGCGTGTTATAAAGTCAGAATTGCGAGATATAAAGTCAGAATTTATTGATATAAAGTCACAATTGCAGGTTATTGCGTGATATAAAGTCGCAATTGCGTGTTGTAAAGTCAGAATTGCGAGATATAAAGTCAGAATTGATTGATATAAAGTCGCAATTGCGTGTTATAAAGTCAGAATTGCGTGATATAAAGTCTAAATTGCGTGTTGTAAAGTCAGAATTGTGAGATATAAACTATTCTGAAGGGGAAAAAGTTAGTCTTTTTTCCCCCTTAGAATTGGCCTGATAACTCGCAATTGCGAGTTTATATCTCACAATTCTGAGAAAAGATGTCAGAATTTCGAGATATAAACTCGCAATTATGTGTTATTAAGTCAGAATTGCGAGATGTAAACTCGCAATTGTCAGAAAAAAAGTCAGAATTGTGAGATAAAAAGTCGCAATTCTGTCTTTTTTTCTCGCAATTGCGACTTTATTTCTCACAATTCTGACTTCATATCTCGCAATTGTGAGATAAAAAGTCGCAATTATTTATTTTATTTTTTTATTCAGTGGCGGAAACAAGCTTCCATATACATCAGAGCATGGCCTTTTACATTATTTTTATGATTCACATTAACATATTTAAACAATCTTTTACCCTCTCAATGACAGCTCAGTTAATCCATTTCCGTATAAGCTCCTGAAGAGGCTGAATTTATAACCATATCCACTTCTTAATTAATTTACTTAATGTTCACAAGATTGAAGCATGACTAAAATAACCATTACCTTTCTCTGTCTCTTTGTGGTGCAGGACTCAGATTAATTTCACAGTGGCGATTGATTTCACAGCTTCTAACGGTGAGTGCTGTCTCCATCAGAAGGCTGTTTGAAATTATTGAAATGTATGCAGATGAGGCATGAAAAAGAGCCAGTAATAGCCATCCTCTATCATAATGATTGAGGTTTAATACGATAAGAGCTCCGATCTGTGTGATTATACAGAGAGGCCTGCCTTTTAAATTCATTTGCGGATTCAAAGGGAATACCACAAAACCATCTGAATTACAGGGCCATCCTTGGCAAATCTATTTTTAAACATCACTTTAAGCCTCTGGATTCATAATATCAGCCTCTCAATATATATATATATATATATATATAACAACCATTTAATAGTCAAAACATTTCATGGTTTTATTACGTTTTTGAATAAACCTTATAATTAGTTAAATAACTGTAAATATTGTTAAAAGGCATCATATTTGTACCTATACAATTATGCTTTTAGAGAGTATTATGCATTAATTATTTGGGTTATAGTTTATTATACTCTTCAATAATGTAGCTATGAATATGTATGTATTTTCATTGTGGTTAATCGTGGTTATCATATATTAAAAAATAAATAAACCAGAAACAAATTAAAAATTAGAAAATGAATTGTTTTATAGCATTATAGGCTTTATATGATGTGTTTTGCCAAGCTTTCCCAGTCAAATGCTTAAGTTGCACTAAAAGTACACATTTTCTTTCACACGGTTCCCAGGCAACCCAGCCCAGCCCACTTCCCTTCATTACATGAGTCCGTATCAGCTCAACGCCTACGCCATGGCACTTAAAGCTGTGGGGGAGATCATACAGGACTATGACAGCGACAAGATGTTCCCTGCACTGGGGTTCGGAGCCAAACTGCCTCCTGATGGGAGAATATCCCATGAGTTTGCCTTGGTAAGCAACTCTTAAAACACCTATCCTGCAGCGATAGCTTTACGCACTGTAGATATGCAGGTTTGATATGCAGACACAAGTTTTTGATATCAATGTTTCTGAATGTTCTCTCACTATGTGTTGTCTGCAGACAGGTTTTCACAAAGCTTTCAATTTCAGAACAGGGTTTTAGACATATACACTTGACGGATCCCTCCTTGTAAATACAAGCCTCTACTGGCAAATCCAAACCATCTCAGTTTATCTCTCGTACTTTCTTTTTACTCCATCCTAGAAACAAAACTCTCACGGAATGACACGAGTTATATGTCACACGATACCATTCGTTATTTTTGTTTTAGAGAGAGTGAACTGAAGGCTTTTGTGCAGTCAGCAAAGTTATAGAACAATTGATGAATGGTGAAACTGGGGGAAAAAAATCTGTAGACTTACATTGAAAGATGAACCTGAGGCATATCTAGAGACCAGAATATTATAGAGAATAGGAGGTAGTTTTAAAAAAGTAACCACTTAGCGAACGCCTATGACAACCTATAGCGTCCCACCAATCAAATTGCAATGCACTAAAAACCACTCAGAAGATCTCATAACAACCACATAACACCCTGGCAACAATTCAAGTGGCACTTACATTTTCTTCAAAGAATCTATTTATGTCTCTAAAATGTGGACTTTCCATTGTGAGTTATCATATCTACAGCAGATGTTGAACGAGGCCATGTCTACCCTTATTTGATTTTGCAATATTTTATTTTCTATGTTCCTAAAGAATGGAAACCCTCAGAATCCATATTGCAATGGCATTGATGGAGTCATGGAAGCGTATTACCAGAGTCTAAAGTCCGTTCAGCTCTTCGGTCCCACCAACTTCTCGCCTGTCATCAACCATGTAGCCAGGTACATTCAGAACATTTCAGAACCAAATTTTGTCTTTTTATCTATAGATTGTTGCATTACTATGGTGGTAAGAGTCCTCTACTCCTCGCTGCGACGTCTTGTCTATGACGTATATTCCAATACTAAGCAATGTTATCCAATGGCCAGATGAGTTTCGATCCCTTTCCTTTCAGCAATCATCCATTGAGAATGGCCTTTAGATGACACCGTTTTCAACTAAAATCGGAAAACTTTTTATTGGCCGTTTGTTTACACGACAACTGAGTTTTGGGTGTGTATAGTTTCTTTAAAGCATTTTTTGTCGTTTTTGTGGATCCGTGTGAACGGGGATCGTTTTGGAAACGTTGTCGTCTGTACGCGAACCTTCTCAAAAACTCAAAAGAAAAACGAATCCATTTTTAGTACATCTTTGTCGTGTAAATGTACACTTAGTTTGCAACTGACACTTTCTATGATCCAATCAATTCTCAATGGACAAAATCAAGTCACGCCTTACATACTGTATGTTCTCATTCGATAAGCCATTTTACTCACAATCGATACGAAAAGTTGGATGGTTGATCAAAATATCAGATTTGTGCCAACTTTAACTAGGCAGGTTACCTTCAAATAATAAACATGGTGACAGTTTTTAACTGCTTTAACTTTTAACTAACTTGCTCAGCTCTAATCCTGAAAGAGACGGCTGAAGACGTCAATTTACACTAATTTCAGCTATAGCGATGGTAAGAATGCATCACATACTTGAAAAATGCAATCTGATACATTTTTTTTAACACAACAATACACTAAATCAAGCTTGCGTAGCTTGAAGTGTTTGCATTCACACAGTTGCACAGAATTGCAGGCCTTTTTCCATAATCCAATAGTTTAGATAATTAAGCTGCAATTAAGGAATCTTAATATAAGTGTTGATTATCTTTTCTTATTACTTTGCTCTCTACAATAGTTGAGTCTGATCACAGAACTTAATGGTGGATTATTTTTGTATATTGACCATTACAGTAAATATTTCACCATTGTTCATGACAAACTGGTTCTACTTTCATGTCTCTCATATTACTCCGCCATCTATCTTTTCATATCAGCAGAAGTTGATTGGAGCCGTCTTGCGTCTTAATAAAGCAACTATGACTGTGATTAAAAAAAACGGTCCTAATTTTATATATGGTGAGCATTAAACCTGAGATGGATGGCTAGAAACCGCAGCTGAATGATTCTTCTATTGCTTAAATGAAGCAAGCAAACAACAACCTGCAACAATGCAGATTTTGCACATGTTCAGAGATTGACAACAGCCAAATATTCTCAAAATGTGCATTAACCCCCAGGTGCATCATCCAAACAAAGTGTGTCACATTTACACAGAGATAATCCAATCCGAAACGGCCTCGGAGGTGTGATATATGACCTTTAAATCACTTTAAATGAGCCGTGGAGTTGCAGAGGTAAAACAACAAGATTGGATATTATGCTGTCCCAAATAAGATCATCCCTGGTCTGTATCATCAGTCAAATGATGAGAGGAAAACATTAAATGGCTATCAAAAATGTGGCACAATGGCCTGAAAATTAGATCTGGAATTTGAAGTACCCAATAGGAATATAAAACATGGAGGGTTAACATTTTGTCGAATTGTATTTTGGGTTTTTCAACTTTTTGATGCCATGAACACCCAAATATGATAATCCCCTAATTCGAGACCTTTCCTAAAATATAAAGGGAGATATATTTATATTATTATGTATTAAGAATCATTTTGTGAGGATTATGCTTTGTGTTCCTGTGACCTAGTTTTCATGTCTGTTCCGTAATCAATTATGTCATTTACCTCCCTCATTTGTTTTAGTATATATACTCCCTGTGTCTTTCAGTTCTTTGTCCTATCTCGTCTATGTGTTACGTTGGTGTTTAATGAATGTATTTACCTGTTTTTCTCCTGCATGGACTTGGACTTTCTACATAGTTTGTTTTTTATGCTGGTTGAAAGTCTCCTCATATCCTGATCGCCATCACTATGTTAAGCGGTCTAAATGTTCTTTCATTTAGAACATTATGACCGCTTAACATAGTGCGAATCCCTGGGATTTTTTGGAGTTTGCATGCCTAACGCACTATCCCAACCGCTCGCCGCCCCGCCCTACGGCAGATCTCCACCGCAGACATGGAGCCAGTGCCTGCCACAGAGAACGAGCCAGTAAGCCAAACTGAGCCGAGTTAATGGAGCTTGAGGACTCGGATGGAAGCCCTGCCCACACTCCCACCGCTGTGAATGTGCTGAACATGGCCACTGGGAATATACTGGACTTAATAACCGTGTCTCTCCAGACCCCGCTGGTTCCTCCCAGCCCTGAATCTCTTGTGATCCCAACCCCCAGCCTCCCTCTCCCACCTCCTCTACCAAGTCTAATCTGTTCATCAGCTCTTCCTCCTCTGGTTCTTGGCAGTCCCTCAGTTCATCCACAGTGTGCCAGATTCGCCTTGGGTCTTCCAGTCCCCAGTTTCTCCTTGGTGTGATGATCCCCCGTCTCCGCCTCCATCCACAGAGCCACCTCGGTCCTCCGACCCATTGGTTTCGACTTGGCTCAATGCTCCCTCAGATCCATCATCGTCCGTAATTCCACCAGCTCCACCAGGTACCCTCGTCCCACCGTCTCCGCCCTGGTCAGACGTAACCCTGGCTCTACCGTGGAATTCTGGTCTGCTGGTTACACGTCTCCCCTCCATCCCTTCGGCTCCACCGGGCTCCACCTTCTCTCCGGCTCCACTGCGGTCTTCCGGATCCCCGTCTCCGCCTCGGCCCCATGAGCCCCGTCAGCCCCCTGGACCTGCAGTGTCACCCTGGCTCGGTGTCTCGGTGTACTGGCGCAAACACCAGTACATTGACGAGCGCAAACCTTAGTAAATCACTTTGCGTGATTTATTTAAATACTCTCCTCCCATAAATTTTGCGCCTGAAAGGGAAACTCCTACAAATGCATGTGCAATAAGGTCAGCCGCAAAAATAACTGTGTCCACGCCTTTTCAGTGCAATTGTTTCACTGCGCGTTTTTAGGAAATCCTGGCAGTAGCTTTTTAACGCCAAAAGAGGGTTAGTAAATCTGGCACTTTGATTCGGATTTCTTCTTTGTTGTGCACTCCTTACACTCACGTTGCAAATGAAAAAAACAACAACATTATAATATAAAAACAACACGCTATTTTCAAAGTGAATTAATCAACTTTTATATTGGCATTGTTATAAGACCAAGAGAAATTATGAAAATGTTATGTGGTCAATTTTTACTTTGTATTGAGTTGAATAAAGTATGTATAAAACTCAATATAAAATAATCACAATTATCCCCATGATTTCTGAATGGGTTTTAAAAAGCTGAATGACTAATAATATTTAGCTTTTTTTTCTTAACTGAAAATGTTACAATATATGAAAATATATGTCATTGTAACTAACAGAGGTGTATGCATAAAGGTGTATTCAGAAATCAATAAATGTGCACTGTCCAAATGCTGAACCGAGGAGTAGAATAAAAATAAGAATTTTTAGAAATATTATTGTGAAATCTCCATGTCCTTTTAAAAATGAGTTGTTATGGGCAGAATTTGACCAGTTCATGTTATCATGTTCCTAAAATCCAAGCTCTATGTCTATGTCCAGAGACGCTTTACTTAGTATTTCACACTGTTAGAGGTCAGAATCAAATATCTAAAGGATGTTGTTAACAGCTTGTGGGGCTGCGAGAACCCGAGCCTCTACATCTCTATCAGCAGCAATAAAAGACTGGATTCATTATGCATCAATTGCAGCGCAAAGTGTCTAAGCTCATGTCAGCATCCACATAATAACAAGGCCTGCTACAGTGTACAATA